>JAJGOT010000001.1:0-290000 GCA_022457155.1 Cladopsammia gracilis
CACAAACGTTTCGGGCTGAGCCCTTCTTCAGTGTGATTTGAAAATGTGTGCCACGACATTCAAAAAAAATTCAAAGTGAGCGCGTGCACGTTGAATGTGCACGCCAATCAGTTACACGAAAAAACTCTGTCACAAGAAATTGAATAGGATAGCTTATCTTGTCGACATGAAAAATACTCCGGCCTGGTGTGAACAGAAACGACCCAAAACTGGATATTTACATCCGTTTCAGTGGGTTCCAATCCTCACTCCTAGTTGTTGACTACCGCTACGGTTCGGTTCGATTGCCTGTTCACACTGCCCTAGAGATTGGCACGAGAATCTATCCAATATGTGACGATTCACTTTCACGAGCGCTGCATCGCAGCGGCGCTCCAGAACAAAAATCGTTCCGAAACTAGCATTTCATGTGTGAAGAAAGGCCTATCCGGTATGGTTTTCGTGCCGGCGCAAGAGCTATCTGGTATAGTGTAGACATGGCCTAAATCAAAAGGAATATCACTGATGTACAGTAATAGTTCACAGTATCTCTTTGAGGTTAAACATGCATTAGTATTTGCTATCTCGCTTGTTTGAGGCTTTTTAATCTTTGTGAAACTTCTCTATGTTGGGAAATGTGTTAACTTGGTTTTTTTTCTGACTTCAGGGTTAACTTGTTCTCCAGTACTAAAGGACACAAATGGTCCAGGTAAGGAGCTGTTAGGTTAAGATAAAATACGTAGTAGTATTGTCACTTGTTTTAAACATTTTCTTCTGTCATTATGAGTTATTTTTTTACTAAAAGATGCCAAATACTTTTTTTTATTTTCTATAAAACAGCAAAGAAAACTAAAAAAGTGTCCAGCAGCCCTGGAGGAAAAGAAAATGGCAAAAAAAAAATCATCAACTGCAGAAAAAGAAAGAAATTTGAACATTTCATCCCAGCACGATGAGCTGATGATAACTCAGATTTTAGGCCCGGACTGTACGACATCGGAACCAATGCAAGCTTCAAAGACAATTCCACCACATCCACACTTTGGAGGCAAACAGCCCAAACAGCACAAACCTCCAAAGTGCATCAGTGTGGTTTGTAAAGAAGAGAAAAAGATGTTGGAGGAACAGTTGATGGACACCAAGAAGGAGTTTGATGATATCTGCAGAGAGCTGGAAAAGGCACAGGAAGAACTGAGTGAGTGTGACCTCATAATACCTGTAATGCAGGGAAATTAATGAATAACAGATTTTATTAAATTTTTTCGTTGGTCGGATACAACTGAGACAAGGATTCTGTTGCTGGGGGTCAAATTCAAGTTACCTGTTGGGGATGGTTAAAATCTGTTCATATTTTGATGAAGAAGAAGTGCGTATAAGAATTGATTCTTTTTTTTGTTTGTTTTATTTGGCTGGGTTAACCTATTGACGGGGTGATGTTGCGCATGTATGTGGTCTCTGCTACCATCCCCAGAAAGTATGTTTGGTCCCCTATCATTATAAAAGGACAAACCAATCAGAATCCATCCACTGTTCATATACATGTATTTAATGGTTTTAAGGAGGTAGTAGAAGAGAGCGGTTTGTCACTCAGACAAGAATATCAAATTCTACCAAAATAGCTGCTGCACTCGGCATGCGTTTGGTTTTCAAAACCGTAGTTCCGTATTATTGGAGTAATAACACACATTTAAAAGATTCAAAATGGAAAGAAAGTTTTAAAGAATACTCAAAAGCCGCTGTAGTGGAAAAAGAAGAGCTTTAAGCAATGCAAATTTGCTTTGAGGAACTTCATATGTTTTTATCCATGTGGGGCAATATTTCTTGTTCAGAAGCCAGAACTGAAGAATCAGCATTTTAAAGAATTTTCAAGCACCTGAGGAACATTCATTCATTACAAGGTTGAAAAGTGATTTTATGTAAACAAAACAAAACTTGCATTTTACAGTTCTAACTTCACATGTTGCCTTTTGCAAAGATGTCTTTGTATTTTTTGCAATTTGGATTTCCACATCAGTTTCTTCGGCAATTTTTGATATGCAACTGGTGTATTTTATTTTATAAATTAGTCATGCTAGTTATTCTAGACCAAGAAAAAGTTCTTTTATGGAGCTTTTTTGCACTCTAAATCTACTGTGCAGATGGCCATGTAAAAGTAATTTATGGGTTAAAAAAAATTACTGATGTAAGTGACTCTTTTTTTTCTTACAGGGACATTGAAAGCCTTGCAGACCAGCAGCACAGCTACATGTATCGACTCTGTAAAATATGGCAAGCTCCCACGATCAGTGGGTATGGCAAAAAATGTAAGTTACGGTATGCCTTTAATTTAACCTTACTGAAGTAACTTGAAATGTAAAAACTAGTATATACAGTACTGGACAGAAGTAACCTAACAGAGAACACAAAGCAGAATGCATTTACACGTGAACCACAACTGCATTCTTTAAGCTCTCTGTTAGATTACTTCTACCTAGTACTTTATTGTGCATAATACAATATGTGGGATTGAACTATAAAGCCATAAGTCAACAAATAGAATCCTAATTTTATATTTTCTTAAATTACAGTGGGAGGAGATTTCAAATGGTGTCTGGTGCTGTCCAGTAAAGGTTAAGGCAGCAATAAAAAACTCGTCCACACGCACGGCTTTGGCACTGGCACTCTTTGGGATATTTTATCCCAAAGAGGAACTTAATGGGCGGAGGCTCCATGAGCTTGATCAAGATGTGATAGGGGCAATAGCTGGTATGTAAGCTATGAAAAAGCACACTGCTGAATTCAATTTCCCTCATTTTGAAATATGATCACAGTATAATCACTGCTAATCCCTGAATGTGGATAACCTTTAATGGAAAAATACAGTGAAATCTCCCATAAGTGGCTACCCCAAAATAAAAGTGTTTAATTTGACCGAATATAAAAATCGAATGTAATTTTGAAGATAACATGTAAGGGGCAGGTATTTAAATGAAGTTTAGATGGTGTTTAACAAAACTAAAACCGTGGTCTAAATCAATATTGCAGTCCGGTCAACCCTAATATTTAAATGTTATTTACTGTAAACAGTGTCCATAAGGAATACTGGTAATAACTTTAAAGCACAAACTAGAAAAAATAATTTATCTACTTTTTTTAAAAAAAAATCCCACTTGTTTGATAAACATATGTAGAAGTCCATTAATAGACTTAAATCATGATCTAAAAGATTGATTGATTGATTGATTGGCCTAAGATAGACTTTGTTTAAATAACCAGCCCTTAATGTGTGGGACAAAACTCCTTTAGTTTATTTAATTGCAGTGGTAAATTTGAACCCTTAGTTTTCATCTGGTATTCAATTCCTCATCTAGTTCACAGTAATAATTTTAATTATGTATTTGTTATATTCAATTTCAGACTTTTCACTGGTTGCCAAACTGATTAGAGAACCGAAAGAAAAAATATTAAAGGAAGGCGAGGAGCCCAAACCACCTTCACCAGTATCCCGGAGCACAATCAAACAGGCAATGCGAGTGAAATGCAACACTGTCATTTCCTTGCAACGTAGAAAGGTATCAGAACAGTGACCCTTCATTATTTAATTTCTAGGAAGTAAAATAATTTCTATTATTTTCCTGTATACAAAAAAGCTCAGGGAAAACCAGCATTTTTCATAACTGACAAAAAGTACACTTGAAGTTATATTAATTTTGATCTCCATCAGTGACTCAGATTAAAATTAAACATTTTTTCTTTTTTTACAGGCAGAGACATTGAGCTGATGTTGGGTACCTGAAGGAAAGGGGTCCAAAATGAAAAACAATTTTTTATCTGACTATTTAATACTTTGTGTACTATTTACTGATTTTTGTGTTGCTTAAGAGTTTATAAATTAAAATACATTTTGAAAATAATCTGTTGGCTTTGTTGTGATTAGTTAATACCGACTGCGAAAAACAGTTAATTCAGAAACTCCTTCATATTTTCATTGCAACCGCAAAAAGGTTTGAGCTCGATTTACCAATCTTCCTCTGTTTTTGACCATTCCTTTTGCAACCTTTGGACAGATCAATCAGCATGTAAATTCTATGCAAAATATTGCTATTTAAAATCCATACATATCATGTTTTCTCTATTCTAATGCTATATAAAATCTATGTTTATCATATGTTTTCTCTATTCCAATGCTATATAAAATCTATGTTTATCATATGTTTTCTCTATTCCAATGCTATATAAAATCTATGTAAACCGTATGTTAAGACTATGTTTGTCATATGTTTTCTCTATTCCAAATGCTACACAAAGTCTATGTAAACCCTATTCAAAGGCTATTTATATCATATGTTTTTTCTACTTCAAAGCTATTTAATCACTATGTGGTGACATTTCAGCTTTGTGAAGCTTTATGTAAAAGCTGTGTAATATATATTTGAAACATATGCAAAAGCTATTTAAAAGCTATGTCATTTCTTTGACCATAAATGCTTTCCACTACATAGTTTTTACATAGACTATGTAAAAGGTTCCATTTGACTAGCAAAAACATAGCATTTCATGTCAAAAAACATAGAACATGCATATAAACAACATAGGGTTTGAATATTGGCTTTATATGAAACTCAACATAGTGTTTAAATACTTATAACATACCATTTGCATAGTGTCATGACATAGCATTTACATAGGTTATACATAGTGTCTGATTCTACAAGGGTTAGGCCCATAGCAACGTCAACCGGCAGATTAGCATCCATGGAGATAATTTTGCAAGACTTCAAGAAAGAAAGAATGCTTTTCCAAAAAGATCTTAATTTTTGTGCATTCCCAAAATAAGTGAAAAAGGCTTTCCCTCTTGAAGGCAAACATTGACGTGCAAGATCATTGGTGGATGAAATCTTATTAACTCAACATTCAAATAAAAGCTTCTGATCAGTATTTTTCTATGGTGCTGTTTATTATAATATGCTGCAAAGTGGTTCTACACTGCTAGTTGTTGATTAAGTTAACTGATGCAGATGCAACCACAGCAAATAATAAGATAACAAATTCCCCATGTTGGAATGTTAATAGCTTATACTGAACCTTACCTGTGATGGAACATTGTCTAAAAGAATTCTTGACATGGCTTTCAAGATTGCTGCTTGAAGATTCTCGTAACTGAGTTCTCTGAGGACTCTTACAATGAATGGAAGACCAAATCTGAAAGAAATGCAAGGAAATATGTGACACAGACAATAAAACCACAGTAAAAGGATGACATGCAGTGATGGTAGCCAAGCACTGTATTGTGCTTGGGACAAACATCCATGGGAGATGGTCATCCATTTCTCGTTATTTGGATTAAACCTAGCTAAGTTAAGTCCTAAATGAGACTAAATATAAAATGGTATGTCATATTTAATGTTATATCTAATGGGCTGTCACTACTTTTTTACATTATTACAGTCGAACCTATATTAAGCGGAACCTGTATTAAGTGGCACCGTATTAAGCGGTCACCCTCTATTAAGCAGTCACTTAATTAACAAATCCCCGGAATTAAATCGCTCCCCATATTTACTGTAAACTTGACCTCTTTTAAGTGGTCAGTTGACTATTCTCTGAGGGTGACTGCTTAATAGAGGTTTGACTGTAGGTGGGGAACTTAAGAAAGTAGCCAGGGAATATTGGTTTCTGTCAATGTTTTTTTTTATCAATGTTGTCACCCAGCCCAGCCCTTCCTGACAGCTCTGAATCTGCACGACTGCATGCTCCCCATAAATGCAAGCAGTAATGCCCATACCCCTTTCCCTCCCTCCCCCCCCCCCCCCCTGGAATTAGTAGGGTATTTGACTAAAAGTAATAATACTGGATTAGACACCAGCCTACCATTACAATCTGGGTTTACTTATTAGCACAGCCACTTCAGCACCTTTTTCTTAGATAGACATCTCACCTTTTACTTGAGGTAGTTTTTCCAGGACCCTGACAGTTTGCAACAAGAATCACAATGGTGTCTGGAATAGGACCACTATTGTCTGCCGACATCACAGGGCTATGCACATCTCCAGCATCCATCTCAGGGAAGAGTCCACTCGGTGCCTCAAATGCATAAATATTGTCTCCTTCATGAACAACACTCAGTAATTGCTTATCATGAAATGTTCTATGAAATCCATCATAGTAAAGTTCTGTGAGGATCAAAGACTCCTCTTTGATGCCTGTCATATCTGACACAACATTTCGCAGATCACCAATACTGCCCATTAGGGGTACACTGACACCAATACGCAGTGGTACTCTAGTTGAATTTACAAAGACTGTAGTGACAATGATGGGTCGTGTTTCTCTTTGCGGAATGGGTAACGAGAGGCACAGAAATGGGTCAAATGTGGTTGACTGTTGGTTGCACCTGGGACATTTGAGTGAAGAGCGATACTGAGCTTGGAACAAATCAAGAACGAAGCTATCATTACAGCGTGTGTGATTGGTGAGAGCTTCCGAAGCAATAAGGTCATCTGATTTGCCAGAGCTTTCCTGAAATCAAAATTTCAAAAAGTAAATATAAGTCCAGTTAAACAGATGGCACATTTGATTCAAGATTGTACATTCATTGTAAATAAAAATAAAATAGGAATTTCAGTGTAAATCCACAAAATGGTTCTTACTTCCACAGCTTCTGGATCGAATTGGAATTCAGAAAATTATGTTAATGTTCTTTTCTTTTTGAAGGACTACTCAGAGAAAAACACTTGGAGCAAGGATGATAACCAACAACAAACTCAACCTATATTGCACTGTTGGAGATGGTGAAGGTTTATGTAAGCAGATGATTCTTGATGCCCAGTCAATCAATCAATAATTTTTATTTAAACACGGAGTCCCATTCATAAAAATGCTCTTCCAGAGAGTTGTGCAAAAATCATGCAGTAAAAAAAATTACATAAATATGGTCATTAAAATTGTACTAAATTACAAATGTGAGATAAATGATTTCAGGCTGGTCTGTCCTTTAATAGTACTTGATAGACCATTCCAGAGAACTGCTCCTCTATAGTGGAAGCTGTTTTTTTCAGCCTAAGTATACAGTCTTGGTACAAACAAATTATGTGTTGAGTTTTTAAGATAATTTGTAGGAATACATAGAGTTTGTACTGTTAAAATTTGAGCCAAATGATCAGGTGCAATTCGATTTTTCAATTTATACATTATTGTGGCTAATTGTCTTGTCCTTCGAGTCTCAAGATTATCCAACCCAAGTTCATCCAGTATCTCAACTGATTGTCTATCGTAGTTAGAGGAGGTTACCACCCTGGCAGCTCTGTTTTGGAGGGTCTGGAGTCTGTTACACATCCCTTTCCCACAGCTCCCCCACACTATACTACAATAATCAAAATATGGCAGTACAAGGGAGCTGTACATCGATATTAGTGTATGATAATGTATGAGATGCCTTACACGTCTCAGAACTCCTATCCTTCCACCCTCCAAATCCCCAATGGTGTGTACCATATACCAGTATATTGAACTGCTCTTTGTATAAAAAGGGTATAAGTGACAAACTTGCTCTAAATTAGCTTTATTTTGGAACAGATACTGGCTAAGTTAGTTTTAGTTTTGACGTAGCCTATTTCTGTCTGCTTAAAACTGAAACAAGTAATGCAAAACATTATTGATTTCCTTTGTTGTAGGCTAGACTATGAGCAGTGTCTCTTTCCCAGCTTAGTCCGTTGAGCAAGAAACGAAAAACAGAGACTGCTTGTAGTCTAGTTGTAGGCTTGAAATGAAACATAAGCTGCAGAGATTTTAGGGAAAAGCAATAAGCTTATTATTTTTATTGAAGCCTTTTGCCCAAAAAATAAATGTATACAGAATAAAGTTTCTTACATGATAGCCAGTCTGTGCCAAAATAAAGCTTATTAGGAGCAATTTGGATTTCAAGGCAAAATCTTCACTTGCACCCTTAATCCACTGAGCCATTCAATTTTGAATGCACCCTAAGCATTTAAAAAGCCTCTCAGATGGTAATTTTTAAATTTCTAGCTTAAACATTATGAAAAATATCTTAAAAAATAATATTTCACATTAATGTTTCACACTGCATACATATACATGCATTCAGAAGCATACATGTTTTTACAATGTATATTGTGGACAAATTTCTTCTTTATACTTTTTTGAAATTTTGCAACAGTTGGATGCATCAGATGAGGGCATCTGCATAAAGGCTATATCCAAATAATGAGCAGCTAAAAATAACATTTGATGTGCAAACCAATTTTCAACACCCTGATTCACTGATATTACGATGCACCGCAACAATGAATACTGATCAATTTCAAGACCACCATACGCTGTTCTTGAATGTGTGAATTGAAGTAATTAGGTACTGGCGAAAGTTATTTTATGACAATAAATTAAAAGCAAGACCTCGATAGTGCGTGCATGCTAGACCGTTTTGTTTCAATAAAGCTGCGGGCCATTTATAATCCAGCGTGAAGAAACAAAAGTAACTAATCGCTTGGAATATCACTCTACATCAACACCACATTTGGATGCTAAAATCGGATCAGTGTGATTGTGAAAGAAGCATATTTCAAATTCTTTGTGCTTCCGTTTAACCAAGTTTAAAGGATACACATTACACTTCAAAATATGGAAAACAGCAGTACAGAGTATTATTTTTCCTGTAGGGATCGAGTTTAAAATTAGAGCAAGAAATATCGCCAACTTCCCTCTGCACTGGATGCGTAATATTGTTTTTACCCTGCGAACTGATCGAATGTAAAACTCCAGTCTTTGATCACAAGTTGTTTGCTTTCAAGATGTACAAAGTGTATGTACAAAGTCTTAAAACGATCGATCCCATCGCGATTCAGGTCAAAGAAAATATTTAAAAAGAGCTTGGTTCGTGAATTTGCGACATGATCAATCGCAGAATAAATAAGCACGCGATGACATAGACTCGAAACTTCCATCTAGTATTGTATGTCGTGGATTTCAAAACATCACTAAAAGCTCAAAACATGAAGATTTTATCTGAATAGAATCACAAATGAATGCATTCTTGTCCAATTATCAAAACACAGAACTATTGAAAAGAAAAACAATGTTTTTCTTTTTATGAACGGGACGAAATCAAAATTCGCGTCCATCGGTTTGTATTGCATGACACTTGAACAGGTAATTTGATCAACACTGCGATCCGAAGTGTCGTAAAATCCGCGTAAAAATGGAAATACTGCAGTGGGCTTAAGCATTTTATAATTTCTTACCTTGTTCGCTTTGTATTTTCGCTTTGTCGCACGATTCAGATCTTCATGAACTTTGTCCAAAAGCCAAAGCAAAAATTCTTGCGCGTCATGTTGTGAGTAGCCTCGGTACTGAACGCCATATTTCCCTACGATGGTCTTGAAATCGCTGCTAATCTGCGAATTATACTGACTTGACCACAGACTCTTGAGCAATAGTGCTAGCTTCTCCGTGACTTCGCCCCGAGTTCCAAACTTCTTGGTTTGCCCTTTGCGAAGTTTTAAATCTTGTTTGTATTGGTCCATCACGAAATACTCGGCCAGTAAATCGGTATGAGCGAGGCATTGGATAGTTGAGTTCATGAAGCAAGTATTACCATGATTTTTCAAACCAGAAACATTAAGAACCTCTGCTGATCTGCTTCTCTGAATGCTTGAAGGAATTTCTTCGGCCGCATCAAAATTCTTTTTCTTGTACGAAGCGTTCTCGTCGATTTTACCGATCGAAGATGTCGAGTAAGCCGAGTTCGAGGGAAATTGCACAGCAGACACTCGAATCACAAGTTTGTGAACCATGTTCCTCACAGATTTCATCGAGGGCCTCCTTACCAACTTTTTCCCTCCAACAAAATCCCTCGACCCAAACCTGAAGCTCTTTTTCTTCGTTAACTGTCTAGAGCTTTTCGACCTCTCTAAGTTTGCCTCCTCCCCTTCACTCACTTCACGAACGCCGTGACCTCCATTGAGCTCACCAACGCTTGCGGAACGTTTGTGGAACATTTTTACTTCGGCAGGAGGTGCAACGGTATTGATTCAAGACAATACTGTAGGTCACATCGCAGTGCAGCTCTTTCATTACCTGAAAAATTCGACGTTTTGCAGTGTTGACAATTCAAAACTTCTCCAAAGTTTTTCCGCTTGAAACATGTCAGCCACTGAGTTCCCGTGCTTTGGAGCATGCGTACACCGACGTCACCAGGAAGCGAAAATGCGTTGTTACGTTACTGGCAGCCGGGGGTTACGGACGGGGTTACTTTTGCAGAGCGCCCCAAATACTATATTCTGCGTTCAATTCGACGTTCGGTGTTCCACAAAATACTCCTGCCGTACTACGGTCCCGGATTGACATATGCTAGCGTAAATTTGGAGAATTTCGAGCATAAGGGAGGGCGTCTGGAGCCCACTGAAAGCTACTGAACTTGGATGCGTAGGAGGCCGGTTGCGGCTTAGAGCATCCGTCAAAGTCACGGCATTACGCTAGCCTGCGGCGAGCAGAATTGGAGCCGTCTGCGCACAGGCTAGCATAATAGGGCTATTTTAAGGCATAATAATACCGCTATGCAAAATTACCGTTAGTTTTTTTTTTTTTTACATTATTTTACAGCCAGCTTTCAATTTATGAGAATTTATTGATGTTTCACGGTCAAGGCCGTTTTGAACAAATAACCTGTCACTTGATAAGACGTCAATGAAACCATAAGTTTTGTTCCGTACTTTCCTAAAATGCGCCTATATATTTTCGAGGAACTCTTTAAAGCTTAAAGTTTCAAGTTGTTTTTCTTAACCAGCTTTAATTAACGTTTGTATGAAAATGTTATGAAATTGAGGTCGAAACTTCTTGGATTTTCTGCAATTTTTAAGCCCCTTTTTGGCATTCTAGGGAGCAACTTTTCAGCATTTTACGAGCACAATCGGGACAGGCCTAGCCGCGGGGTGGGCGGGACCATTAAAGCTTCTCCTGGCGGGCGGGGGTACCCTACTGTTTTAACAGGAGCGCCTGCTGATATAAACGTCAGTAGCGAGAAGCTGATGCTTTATTAATTAGCTGTTTCTTTGTATAGATCAACTGTTAAGTTTTGTACTTAATCTCGGTCCCAGTCCCTTTTGTGACGGTCACTTTTGAAAATATAATGTATGTAGTAGAATACGGAACGTCAAGTTTTATCAAAAATGAATAAGTTCAATATGTTTATCACCGCGGTTTGTGTTCTATTTCTCATCAAGCTACGATGGCCCAAGAACTAAAGTCTTTACGATGTATCCATAAGGTCTAGGAATAGACCAATTCCGATATATTAAAATTCATACTTGGCTCCGACGCTTGGGGGAATAAAACAAAACAAATGAATAATTCAACGCTGAACCTCAATGTCATTTCTTTTATTTCATCCCCCAAGCCTCGGAGCCTAAGTATGAATTTTAATATATCGGAATTGGTCTATTGATAAACGATAGGAAATTTATCTGAATTCTTGCGAAATACAAACTACTTTAGCAATAGTGATTTGAGATATTCCGAAGCAAATCATGTTGTGACGTTCCTCGACTGGCAGCAGTACAGTTGGGGTTACTACTGGGTTACTATGACTGTTGCAGGGCGTCCTAAATACTATATACGGCGTTCGACGTTCGGTGTTCCGCAAAATACCCCTGCGTACTATACGGTCCCGGGTTGACATATGCTAGCGTAAATGTGGAGAGTTTGGAGCATAATGGATGGAGTCTGGAGCCCACTGAAAGCTACTGAACTTGGCTGCGTAGGGGTAACTGTATTTGTAACGGACCACCGTAACGAAATAGAAGCACCGGATCCTGTAGTAAAGGATCTAATCAGCTATAAAATAATGAAACGATTTGATTTGATAAAAAAGCAAGGTTGATAAACGGTACGAAAACGACTATATTTAACTTTTTCCAATATCTCGAAAGGCACAACCTTTCTTCTTCAGGTCTTCTACATTGGAGGCCGGCTGCGGCTCAGTAGAGCATCCGGCCGTCCGAGACTCCAAGGGGGGGGGGGGGGGTACTTCGATTAAAACTTGGTCAACAGTAGCAGTATTCCAGCTAGTGATGCACTGCACTGGACATGACTGTGCACACAACAGCGCTGAAAAACTCATAAAAGAGCATTGTCTTCCCCTAGAAATATCACTAAATCGTTCGTGACCTTGACTACTATTTCCAGCGATTGGTAAAATTGCGTTTCCTGATGATAAGTCTGTTGAAAAAAGTAATAAACTTAGCTTATACCCCATTACCAACGGTTACTAAATAAACATGTTTACATGTTGTTTAGTTTAACTACGTTTTTAGCCTGTATCTTGTACGTTTTTAAATGGACATGACTCATACTACCAGGGAATGGTAATAAAAGTCAATAAAGTTGCTTTTAGTAAAGATTTCACTCCAAATATTACGGCACGTTTGGGGGTATTTTTCTAAACCTGTTTTAAACTAAACAACATTTAAATTAAGCGTTGGTGTGAACGGGGTATAACCTATATATCGACTGTAAACTTTCTCGAGCGCGAAGGGAAGTGGCTACGTAGAGAGATGGGCTGAGCACGCACAATTCGGCAACTACTGCCGCTGATCCTACATACTGCATATACTCAAAATCATCGCCAATGAAAAAATTCGCGTTTTGTGTTGGAACTGTATATAGGTTAACACTCGTTAACATCTCTCAAACGGACCTTTCCTTTTCACTTTAAGTTACATGAAGTAAAACCTATTTCACACTTAGAGTAAAATTAGAAAAAAAAAGATCAGTATAGTGTATGCCTCGAACCCGAGTCGTTTGCTTCATAACTAATATCCTTATCCACTATACCAACGTGGATTAGCTGCCGGGAGATGTAATTTTTAACATATTTATATAGTTACCCATAACAATAAATGAAAGCTAACCGTTTTCAAATCAGTGCTTAACCCTAAACACTGTAGATCAATGCTAAACCCCAAAACGCTACTCTTTGCTTAGCCGGATCTCTGTTCTCTCAGTTCTCTGCCCATCCTGCCCAATAAAATGGGGTTCTGTTCTCGTGTACGTCAGTACTACGGTATAACGATAAAAAATACTACGTTGTGTAAAACCTCATAAGGTGTCCAAGGTCCGTTTGAGAGATGTTAACGAGTGTTAACTCTGTATATAAAGCGCCCAGGCCCCACACGGTCAGTCGCAAATAGTGTTGCTACTCGCTAAGGCTCGCAGCAATAATAGTACAGTACACCAGCGTCTATGGGCGGCGTTCGCTTACAAAAAAAAAATGGTCGCTTACGAGAGGTTTGGAGTATAGGGATTTGACTGGAAGTAATTTGGTATTTTGGAAAAGTGGTCGCTTATGAGAGGTGGTCGCTTACGAGAGGTTTCAACTATAACGATTTGACTGGAAGTAATTTGGTATTTTGAAAAAGTGGTCGCTTAGGAGAGGTGGTCGCTTACGAGAGGTTTCAACTATAACGATTTGACTGGAAGTAATTTGAATTGGTATTTTGAAAAAATGGTCGCTTAGGAGAGGTGGTCGCTTACGAGATGTTTCAACTATAACGATTTGACTGGAAGTAATTTGAATTGGTATTTTGAAAAAATGGTCGCTTATGAGAGGTGGTCGCTTACGAGATGTTTCAACTATAACGATTTGACTGGAAGTAATTTGGTATTTTGAAAAAGTGGTCGCTTAGGAGAGGTGGTTGCTTACGAGAGGTTTCAACTATAATGATTTCACTGGAAATAATTTGGTATTTTGAAAAAGTGGTCGCTTAGGAGAGGTGTTCGCACATGAAGATTCGACTGTAACATTATTGCTGTTCGGCCGATCATGTGCTACACTGCATGTGTCTTTTCCTAAATTCAGATTTTTCTACAAAAATAGAATTGCCGGATGCTTTCACAGATTCAAGCTATTTTAGTCATTTTCCATTTTTAGATTGAGCACTCAAGAAGCTACGCTTCTCCGGCGTGCTCTCCAGCTTCCCGCGAAATTCGCCCAATCTAATTCGATAGCGTGAGCGTACCGGTCCATAGTAGAATTAAACACATTGATACTCTGCTGTCGTGCGCTTCTCGAAAGTCCCGAAAACTTTTCGGCACGAAAAGCTGTTATGTGCAGAATGTTTAACAAAGAAGATTCGTTTTTGGTTGATTTTGAAAACTAGGCATTAAAATCGTACGTTTACTACATGTGCTGGGCTGGTTTGCGGGATAAAAACGTCAAAAACATTCGTTAGAAACTGAACCTAAAAAATAGCTTTCGGGTCCGAAATGTCTTCGGGAGTTTTAAGAAACGCGCGCCTGGTGATCAAGCTTACGCATGATCACCTGGCATGCGTTTCTCGAAGCTCCCGAAGACTTTTCGGGCCCGAAATCAATTTTTTAAATGTAGTTTCTAACGAATGGCGTTGAAAATTTAACCCACAAATCAGCTAAGTTTATTGCTTAGCTTTCAAAATCAACAAAAACCAAATCTTTATTCGCAAACATTCTGCACCTAACACAGCTTTTCGGGTCCGAAACGTTTTCGGGACTTTCGAGAAACGCACGCCTGGGCCGAGTTGTTCAAAGCCTGATTAAGAGCCACCTTAACTTTTCAAAAATTTAAAGTGGCTCTGAACCCCACCTACAGAATTTTTTCAAAACTCTGTCAAAAGTTGCATGTTATCCTACTGATCAAAGTTCGACAATAAAAAATGGGGTTCACCGAGTCATCTTTGAGTTATTAACACTTAAAGCTAAAATTAAGGGTGTTTTCAGCACATTATATTGTTGCTTTAGTAACATATTATTGTATCAGAAAAATGATCACAACGTGTTCACCAATCACTGGGCATTCGTTTGATATCATGATTGTAGCATCAACTGATAAAGAGTGGTTTTAATGACTCATTAAAATCTAAGTGGTGGAAAGTGCTGGAAACTGCGTCAATTTTAGCGGCCACTTCTGTTGTGTTTTAACCCTATTCAGCCTGCGCTTTTTTTGAGTTTCTGAGCCTGGGGGGAGGGGGGGGGGCACATTGTGCCCCCCCCCCCCCCCTTCGTAACGTCAAGAACATTAATGCTAGGATAGGACAGGATAGGATAGGATAGGATAACTTTATTTAGACACGGTAAACTCATCAGTACAACTATAAAAACCTAATTAATACAAAATTATTATAAAATATGTAATAGCTAGAACTACATTACTAAAATTACCCTAAATAATCAATAACTATACAACAATAATATTAAATGCGAAATTTAAAAACCTGCTTTACATGAGTGCCGTGTGTAAAAAATTCTAAATTTTCATGACGAGAAGAAACGCTCGCAGCCAGCCCGGAATGCTCTAAAGGAATGACAGCCTGCCGCAACTTGATTGGTAAGTTATTCCAAAGAACTGCTCCAGAGTAACTGAAGCTATTTCTCACATAATTTGTGCGTAGCTGTGGGATAGCTAGCTTGCCTTCTGTGTCTCTTAAGGAGTAATTGAAGACGCTACTACGGTCAACAAATTTGGAACTAAGGTAATCGGGAGTAAGACCATTAAGCGACTTGAAAACCATTACAG
The DNA here is from genome assembly GCA_022457155.1 of Cladopsammia gracilis. Taxonomy (NCBI): domain Eukaryota; kingdom Metazoa; phylum Cnidaria; class Anthozoa; order Scleractinia; family Dendrophylliidae; genus Cladopsammia; species Cladopsammia gracilis. The sequence goes on from JAJGOT010000001.1 coordinate 15,518, forward strand.
CCCTATGGATTTTTCGTTGAGAATCTAGTTTTATCCATCCAAGTTTTTCGATAAGGTCATCAGCTATGAGGTTATAAGGTTAATGCTATGTCAATGAAACCTAGAGGGTACATAGTACGTCCAAAACTGTCTCCTTTGCGGTCCGCGCAATGGAGCGATGACGTCATATGACGTAGTTATTAGGTAATAGGTTATACGGCCGCCATCTTGGATCCGCCATCTTGGATTTCTGAAATTTTTTTAAAACCTCTTAAAAACCGTCCAAATTCACTCAAAATTAATCAAAACCATTAAATAAACGCTAAGTGACGTCAAAAGATAAAAGTTATACCAATAAACATTGTTTTTCTTCATTCAAAGGTATAAATATGCAAATTTCAAAAAACATGGCTGTTAAAATCTTGTTGCCATGGAAACATCAAGTCACGTGATCAAAAAATTGTCATATCAAATTGTTGCCAGATACATTTTAGGAAAAGTCACAAAGTTTGATGGCGTTTGAATACATATTAAAGAAGTTATGAATGTTCAAAGTTAGCGCGGGCACTTTATGCCCCCCGCCCCAGGCCGAATAGGGTTAACTTCGTTTTTGCTTTCCGTTTTCGCTCGTTTTCGTTCTTTCCGTTCATTTGGTTTACAGTTTTCCCATGATTTTTACCCTTTGAATAACTCCACTAGCACTAATCACGATACTTTTCAGGGGGTTCTGTATTGCATTTTATTGGCGGGTTGGCGGCACGACCACGATGACAGCCGCTTTAATGAGGTGCGAAAACTGAAAATCTTTCGAGGCTAAAAACTCGAGGTTTGTTTTTGTGGGAATGGCCTCTGTTGAATCTCGTGGTGCCCCAGAGTGTGACGCGCATATCTAAACTATACATCATACAACGCTGTTTTTAACATGGTATGTGAATACCAGTGTTACAATCCTTCACAAAAACTTTCAAGTTTTAAAGATGTGTTGCTTTTTATTCAGTAAAGGTTATAAATGTGTCACGCAATTTGTCACGCTATTTCAGATAAGCCGTGAAAATAAACATTTTTATAATTCAACACATTGATACACTGCCCAAATATGGTCAAAACGTTATCGATATACGTGATGTCTACATGACGTATATCCAACGATGGAGGTAAATCTCGCATTTTGCCAAGAGAATGCAAAAAAGACGGACCGGCCTCGATATTTTTTCTTCAAATTATGCTTTGTTATCAATGTGCTGAATTATAAAAACTATTATATTGCGCTCAAGCTTGGGTGATATCGCCTAATTTTAGCCGACTCGGCCTACGGCCTCGTCGGCTAAGAATTAGGCGATATCACTCGCGCTTTAGCGCTATAATAGTTAAATAGATGCCTGTAAGCCGATTTAATGGAGCTTATAGTCAATACAATCTTTTGTGACGATAGTTTTGGTGTAATTAAGACTGAAGTTTTTGACGCCATGTTTGTGTCCCGAAGTGTGACAAGATGGCCGCTCCATACATTTTTATTATAACTCACAGGAAAAAATACCAGGTTCCCATTTTTGGATATTTTAGGGTATTTAAAAATACCCATATAAATCCCAAATTTGGAAGAGTGAGACAAGTCCCAACCAGGGAACGTGGTTGGGAATTCCCAGGTTGGGACTTGTCTCACTTTGCCAAATTTGGGAATTTTGTTGGTATTCTGTAAATACCCTAAAAAATCCCAAAATGGGAATCAGGTATTTTTTCCTGTGACTCTTCAACGAAATGCTCTTGTGCGTTTCAACACTTGGCCCAGATGTGTAGTTTTAAACATTTTGGAATCGAAATCTGTTTTTTACTGCTTCTGAATTTTCATATGAATATGAATTTGAATTTTGATTAGATTTACTCGGGAAAAAATGAAAATATCGAAAAGCCTCACACACCTTTTTAGCTCATAACTCTTGAGTGACATAGACCAGTTTGTTTTGATGTTCGCGCTAACACGGAGATTGGTAATTCAGTGAAGCAAACACTGTCACTTCGCGTTTGAAGGCTTGCGCGCGCTTACCTAAACAGAAAAAGAAAAACCTTAACGTTAACCTTAACCTATCCCATTATTCAACAAACTACTGGTATCGAAGACTATGGATGATTATAGCTTTGAGTCTTTAATAGACAGTGTTTTTCTATGGTCCCTACTAGGGTGATTAATTTGTTCAGGCGACGCTTGGCAATTCCTCCGGATACCAATAGAGCAACAGCCGCCGGGGCAACAACCACTCTCGAATCGGGCTTTTAAACCGCACGGCATTAGTCAAGAATCCAATACAGTAGTACAACAAGCGAGCGACTTGAGATAATGCAGCAAAAACGACAAGGACGCAGACCACTGCTGGTAACAAACTAAGCAGACCTATCTCGATCCACTGGAGAGCGTTAAAGAGGTTTTGATTGGGTGCGGTGGGATCTATTCCCTCGGAGATGTAGGTGGCTTCAGCCACACTGAACGTGCAAATAACAGCCAGGCTGATTAAAGAGAGGGCTTCACAGATGTTGGCTTTTCTGTCACGGAATGGCTTCATTGTAAGGTGGTGGACAAGAATAAAAAAGCATGCGCAATTCAGGCAGACGAAGCGTACCATGGGATCGGTAGCAAAGGTATGGATAGTCAGCAGGATCAATCTTCGGCCAGTCAGTACACTTTCCCAGTACAGTGTGCCATGGTCCCCGTAGGATGCTTCACGAAATGGGCCATGGAGAACCTTCTTAATTTCTTTGGCATTTTCTTCATTTCCAGCGAAGAGAATTCCATTGTCTCCTGTACTCGTACAGTAACGTACTATCCAAGCAACAAGGCAGGGCAGAGGGAATGCACAAGCTGTCAAGAATTCCTTGGTCGTCACTTTGTCTTTAGCAAGCATCAGTGATCCCCAGAAAAGAACCAGGACGAGGGGAACGATGAAAGCCACAATGAACGCGATCAACAGGTACTGCCACCACTGCCAACACTGAATGATCCCATCTGTAAAAAGACGCCAATCTGTCCCGATAGGAACGCAGTGCATCAATTTAAGAGTTGTATGTGCCAGTCTTTCGTATCCAAGCAACAGTGTTTCCAAAGCAACAGCCAGGTAAAATGTCAGTGATGGTGCGGAGACGAACCTGGACTTACTTGCGACTCGATGGATGCCATAGATAAAACCAATGGAAAGCAACGTTCCCAGGAACTTTAAACACTTAAATAGTCCTTTGGTGACGACAGTAAGACCGGGAAATGGACAGCCAATGCTACCATCTAATGTCTTTACCTGGAAATTAAAAATCGCAATTAATGGTGGGATGATTGGTACCATGTGAAGAGCTTTTTCCGGGGACCTAATCATCACCAGCTCAGCAACTTGATAAAAATAAAAGACAATCTTCAGATATCCAGAATCGTATTTTGTGTCGTCGCCTTGTTGTAGCAAGGACTGTATATGGGAGCTTTCAGGCTTCTTCTTAAACCAGAGACTCTGTCTATACAACTGTGAGAAAATGGGAGGCTTGAAAACGAAGTAAGATGCAAACACAATCACGTAGATGGCGGTCGCCACCCAAAACCAGTGATCGTTACATTTCTCTTTCTTTCTACATGAGGTTGAATACAGAGCTTCACTGTACCCATCAGAACACTTGCCACACAACACGCCGGTTCTGCTGCCATAACAACCGTTGTAAGTGTTGTGACTGGAATTCTTCGGACTGCTGCAGTATTCCAAAGGACAAGGAAAAAACTGCAGACTTGGAGGACTCGTTGAAATATTTAATCCCCAGAAGTTCTCTTTGGCTTTTACATTTCCATTCTCACACGATGCACCGAAGGGACACTTAAGGCACTCGGTTCCCTTGTAGATATTCAAGCCAGTCACCATTCCTCTCTGAAGACTGTAAAATTTATCAGGGCACTCTTCGCAAAATAGTTTGACGTAGTTCACATTAATCCAGCAGGTCTTGCTTCCCTCGGTAAACTCAAGACCTTCAGTTACGTTTTTATCGATGTTATCCAGTTTGATCCGCTTTCCGGGTGGGCATTGAAGGGATGAACTAGCATCAATTTCAATCGAACTACTTTTAGTAGCTGCAAAGATTGGGTAAAATTTTCTGCTGACATTTGCTGTAAAAGACGTGTTTGTTATGATAACAGGGCCAATACTCTCAGAATACAAGAAACATACATTACTTGAGATTTGGCGTTGCTTTGTATTAGAGGGCCGATTCAAACGTGTCTGAAGAAAGGTGCTATTCACAATGTTGAGACTACCGAAGCCTGGTTTCATATAAACATGCCCTCTCGATGTTAAACCTTCGTTGTCTTTAAAAGTGCAGTTTTTCAAGGTAACGTTTCCATTCACGAAATTCAAAGCTCCTGAGACAGCGACGTTGGCCTCGAATATGCTATTTTCAAATATCACCGGTATCTGAGATGTGTTATTCCATATGAATTTGCTGCTGCGGTTTCTTTTCAGACATTTCGGAGGATCCCCCTCCTCAAATACAAAGTTTACAGTTGGTCGCTCATCCAAGTGATAAACAAACTGAGAATTGTTAAGAAATTTGCAGTTCTTCACAGAAATCAGTCCTTTTACATTCTTTTGTATACCTACATACATTGCGCAGTTCTGTATTTCTTGAAAAGTGACGTTTTCGAGAATTACCACGCCTTTAATAAAAGGTGGTCTCCGTAAAGAGTAAATTACCTGCACCACAAACCTGATTGCATCACCGAAAACTTTCGTCTCATTACCTCCGAAAAAAAGGCTATTCTTCACCACGAGTGTTTGGCTGCTTGGTGCACATTTGCAGTTGGGTAGGCAAGGGTTGGTCGCCATCCTTATACCAATTCTGTTGTTCGATAAAAGGCAATGATCCAGGAATACCCTTATATCAGCAGCCGTGGCGATTATTTTGGGAAGTCCAGAGGCTGTTAAGGCATACCCATAAGTAGAATTGATCGTTGTTTGAACTATTCGGACGTGAAATCCGCCAGCCACAAAAATACCGTTTTCGTTGTTTAGAAACGTGGTGTTAAGCACGGACAAACTTCCAGTGATAAAAATGTGATTGGCCAGAAATATTAAAGCAAAACCATTGTCCTCGTGAGAAAGATCACGAAAACTGGAATCTGTGATAAAACAGGATGCATGTACGGACCCCAATAACTTAACATATACAGCTGCTATCATATCTTTATCACCAGAGATTCCATTAAACCGCCCCTTCTTGCCTTGGAAAAGACACCTCGAGATGTTTAGAGTAAAAAAGCCCTTAAACAAGAACGCAAAGACGGATTTATTATTGTAGAAGAATTCAGTGTCGGAGATGACAAGGGAAGATTTGCTACAGACTGTAGATTTTTCTTGTAGTATACCAACAGCTGTTTTGCAGTTCATAAACATGCAGTTAGTTATGAGGACATTGAAACAGCTCACGTTAGGAAGAAGGAATCCATGTTTGTGGAATACAAGGTTTGAAAGAGTTAGCCTGAGAAGACGATTTCTAGCTTGCTTAAACGTTAGACTATCAGAACTTTTACAGGAGATATGCGCCTTCGAGAGCCAACTCTGTATTGTTAAACTTTTGTTTATCTTTTCCTTTGTACCGTCCATTTGTTCACAGCTGTATGGATGTGACTCACTGTCTCTTCCATCAAGACAAATCTTTCCTCCATCACCGACCATCCGTAGCGCTTGTGCTAGAGTCTGGCATGGCTCATTCAAAGAACCGCATTGAGGTAAGTCTTCACCGTTTTGATGGGAAACAAATAGGCAATTACTCAGATTACCTGCCTCGGCATCAACATCTGAAAAATGCAAAATTAAAAAGATATTAACAGCCTGTTTATATAATATATATTATTATAAGAGGTAATATATACCACCCCTTATTTCATGATCGCCTAAGGTGGCTCGCAATAGTTCCCGACATTTTCCATCACTTATATTTTGACGGATCAATACTACCGCATTCTTCCTTGCGGAGCCCCCCATTTGTTATTGTCGAATTGGAGTTAGCATGTCAGTTAAGATACAACGTTTCGCAAAGTTTAAAACTTTCTTGGGAAGGGGTTCGAACCCACGTTAAATTTTCGAAAATTTAAGTTGGCTCTGAACCCCTTCCAAGGTGTATACCTAATTCAATAAAGTTGCTTTGGTCATTGGTAATTGGGCATTGGGAAGCTATTGTTTGGCGGTCACTCAAGCAAAGCATTGCATCGTGTTCCGTATGCCCAAATGCCAATGCCCAATTACCAGTGACCAATTGTCAAAGCAACCTTTATTGAATTTTAGCAAATTTCCATCCGTTTTCAAAATGTTGTGGACTCACGAGGCGCAGCCGAGTGAATCAGCCACAAATTTTGACCATGTGATGGCGTAAATCGTGGTAAATAAGAGCCAACAACACGAAAAATCGGTGAAAATCTGTGTTTTTTTACCATAATATTTAGAAATTGCGTGATGTTAGCGTCAGCAACGTTGTCTGCACTTTCATTTACCACCCGCATCGACCAATCAGATTGCAAGATTACCGGCAATTGTGGTAAAAAGGTATATAACCCACAAAATGAATCTCCCTTTTTACTACGACTTGAGTTGTTATTACCGGATCTTTTTTTCCTTTTTGAAATGCGTTGTCACTTTTCTGCATGTGAACAAATAATTCGTGTTCAACCCTCTGCCATTGCTATTAAAAAAAAAAGCGATATTTTTAATTTTGCAAGACAAAATTCTTAAAAATTTGTAACAACGGGTGAGGTAGAATACATAATTAATTAGAAATAATGTAAAGTGGCCGGGAATTCATAATAAATTAGGGAAAAAGAGAAATACCGTGACAAGGATGGAAGCCTTGGCAAAATCTATAGCGTCAGTGTTCAATTGTCCTGATTGACTTGTTGATTTAGTTTAGGGTTTTCTCAGTTGTTGTGAATGGCTTCTCAAGTTCTCATCAGAACTTAAGATTTGAAAACAATCACTGAGGAGAACGACAAGAAGGTCTGAACTCTGGAAGTGTTAATTCTACCATATAAGTACCCGACGAATTAGAATTTAAAAATGTTATCAACATTTCAGCCTGTAGTGAGCTTCATTGACATTGATTGAGTGACTCTTCAGAAAGTAATGTCAATAATCAAAGGTTCCCCAGAGTCAATGGTGGCGACTGGTCTTTCTAATGTTATGGGTCTCGTAGTCTTATTTGATGAGTGGTTCTCCACGTGTGGGAGTCTCGATTTTTTAGGGAAGCCACTAGAGCCTCTCGTCTCTCAGTCGCGCATTTAAAATGTCAAACTCTTGGGCTGACAAAAAAATGCTAGTCTCGCAGTCTTGAATGCACAATTCATTGTCACTGGAGTCATAAAAATATATAGTTTTACGTTTCGCAGAAAAAAAAACATTGTCCTTGTATAAAGGCAATGATATCAGTTTTTAACAGTTGTTCAGTGATGGCAAAAGTGCTTCCTTTAACGTACCAAGTACTTCACATTTCAGCTGATGTCAAATATTGGTCTTATACCTCTGATTTTCAATGGCCAAACCAAAATACAAGTATGATTTAATAATACAATCAACGAAACGGCAAATTTAAACGCTTAGCTTAATTTCCCTTCCGATATCAATACCAAGTTGATATTGTCTTTCTTGTGAATCGCTTTGTGCCATGGGAAATTTATTACGGAAGCTGGTAGGTAACATCCGACATCCGAGTTGTAAAAATGCGACGTTCCGACATCCAACATCCGAGTTAAATGTTTTGAAAAGTCGAAAAGTAAGGTTTAAAAAGTCCTGGCGGTATGAAAAATGGCATTTAAAAAGCCATTTACACGTCCTGAATAAAAGGAATCGATGGCACAGATTTGAGGAACACATGCATTCGTAATTACATTTTATCACTTGCATATAAGGCCGTGTTATCAGCGAGTCATCTATAGTGTAGTCAAATTATAGCGTGTAATAGATCAATTGTTTCGTATTCACGTGTTGGCCGATCCGGGAGCCCTTGATTTTAAATGTTAACACTGGAAAAAGAACTCCATTAAGCGAAAAGGGGGGGTTTTCTTCAATAACGTTGCATATTTTATATTTTGACCTTTGCCGATCCGTGAGCCAAAAGTACTTATTCCAGCTACTTTTGATTTCTCACACTTACACAAACGTGAGCGAAAACTTTAAAGACCCTTAAAGTTACTATTTAATGGACGGATGTAACAAATTGATCACATTCGGTCATTGTAAAGGTAATCAATTAATCAATACCATTCGACAGAGCAGTTTTCAATTGAGTGTCTAAAGTAATTACACAATCCACCGTAGGAAAAAAAGATGGCGGCTGTTCATTTTACCACAATACCTTGCGGACCTAACACAGCACATAAGGCACAAAGAAAGCCAAATTTTTACAATATTTGTTCCAGAACTAAGGACAATGTGTAGACCAGGTTTGAAGATTTTATAACTTTTCTTTACATTTTTATGAACGCTGTTAAGGTTTTTATGCGCTAAGAATTATGGGTAAATGTACCACTCGCCATCTTTTTTCCTACCGAGGATTGCTTTGGTATTGCATTGCTACGCTTTGTGATTGGCTAAAATAATCTCGCGCCACTTTCTCGACCAATCAGAAGTAAAACCAAAACCAATCGTGACTTGCTCGCACGCGTTTTCCCGCGCTTGGCGCCGCCGACATGTTATTGCTTCGAGCTCTGATTGGTTCATTGGATTGTTTACGACTGCTGTGATTGGTCAGAGTAATTACTTTGGTTTTGGTTTTACGACACTCAATTGAAAACTGCTCTATTACTCAATCATAATCGATCGTTTCCGCAATAAATTCATCTATCAGCTGAATCAATTGCTACAGTAATTTCGCTCGCCGTTAGGAGAACACAACTTAATCTTGGGCGTTCTGTGATACCAAGCGGTAATCTTTTTCGTCGTTCGAGTACCTTTTCGGTGCCATCTTGAATTACGTCTTACGTAATTACGTATGTTTACAAGTGCGCTGTCTACATGTCATGTATTAGCCAATCATTTATAACCATGTAATTTTCAAATTTCAGGAGCCGTTACAATATTTTCTTTCAGTATAGCCCTGGCCCTGAAGAAGACTAGTACAATTAGTCGAAATATTGGCCATTAATAAATCTGCCCTTTGCTATAGTGCCAGCCTTGCATTCAGTTTTGCATTTTCACATTCAAGCGACGCCTGGCATGAGATCTTTCACAAGGAAGATCCGGCAACTACCAGTAAGTTTAATTTCTGCGTCGTGTGGACCTCTGCATTCAAAGGTTTTTCGACTTGATATATGTATATATTTCTCGCGATGGTGTCCTGCAGTTGCCTGGCAGCAAAACAGCGACAAAGCTCCAATTGACGTCATCCAAGGAATCTCGACCGCTGGCGATGTCGCATGCGCACTTGATGTTTATTCACGAGGAGGTGTTTATTCATCGTCTGTAGGAGCCTTTAATTTGATTTTAATTGTTAACACTGGAAAGCGAACTCGTAAAAGGGGGTTACCCTTCTAAAAAACGTCCTTAAAGTTTGAAAAACTGATAACGTTGCACATTCCACATTGTCCTTTGTCGATCCGTAAGCCAAAATGCTTTTTCCAGCTACTTTTGATTTCTCGCACTTGGACAAAGTTGAGTGCATTTAGTGGACGGATGTAACAAATTGATCAAATGCAGTTTTTGGAAAGGTAATCGATTAATCAGTACCATTCGATATTACTCAATCAAAATCGATCATTTCAATAAATTCATCCATCAGCTGAATCGAAATTGTGAGAAGGTTCGACATGACGAGAAAATATGAAACATACCTATGGTTTCAAAATAGCATCGATCACTACACGGTTTGAATGAAATGGTATAAACAAATCTAATCGATGTAATCGATGTAATCTAATCTAAATCTAATCTAAATCTAAATCTAATCTTAATCTTATCTAAATCTAATCGATGTAATCTAATCGATCTAATCTTTGTGTGTTCTTTTTAACATTTGTTGGTGGTTAATTAGGTGCCCTCGTTGTCTCAAGTGGTTTTACTGTTAAGTCTGTATAGTTAACCGACTTTTGAACTGAATATACACATAATTTTTCTTTGTTCAAAACAGAGAAGTAATTAAAATTTCGATATTCAGAACAATTGGGATAATTTGCGATAAGTTTTTTGGTAAAAAAGTATCAAAATTCAAACTTTAAGTTGAACCATGGTTTGATTGGCAAGTGCACAGCTTTCTGCTGTAACCTGGAGAAGATAGCCTCTGTATAGGGAAGGGGAGGGATCTAGGGATCGGGTTTGCACATGCTAAGGGAAGACAGCTTTTAAAATAGAAGGTAAATTACATTACAGATTCTACTTTTGACTTTCTACGTGTCACCTTTTATGCCTATAAGAATTCAGTTATAGGAAATATCGGAGGTGTTACCCCAAATATAGAAGTTTTATAGGATCCTGTTATGAAACAAATGTAGGAATCAGGATAACATGTATGAAGTTAAAGACCGTTTATAGCGTAAGATATGAATCACGCTTACCTATTTGGTTAATACCGAGCGCAGTTAAGAAACAAAGTATAATTGACAGCAAACCGAGGCCCAAACGAGAATGCATCTCGATGAGATGATTGTGTCGCGTATAAAAGCCGATCACGTTGTACTTTTATCTTCTCTTGGCATACGTCATTGCGGTATTTTAAGGATACATTACTTTGTTTTCCAAAAATAAGTGGATCAAGATATCAACAAAATCTTCCAGTAACTCATCAGACAAAATGCCTTTGTGTCTGATCTAGTGACTTCGTAACTAAACAACTATTCAAAACCTACATCTAAACGCAGTCAAAACAACTCGCTTGAGTGAGTGTATCATTTAATTACTGCGAAATATGCCTATTCTTGGTTTTCACATGACGTCATAAAAATTAAAAAATCTAAAGCATACGTCCTACAAAGCTGTTTCTAACATGGTATGTGGATACAAGTGTTATAATCTTTCACAAAAAGTTTCAGGTTTTAACGATGTTTTGCTTCCGATTTACAAAGGTTTTAAATGTGTCACGCAATGCGTCACGCTATTTCAGATAAGCCGCGAAAATAAACAAAATTGAATCAGCTGAAAGTTATTGTTTGCATTATAAGTGCTTATAAGCCGAGTTAATTGAGCTTATAGCAAATACAATATTTTTGGATGTGATTTTTGGTGTAATTAAGACTTTGAATTTTTGGCCGCCATCTTTGTGCCCCTGAGTGGGGCACAAAGATGGCCGCTCCATACATTTCTTACTAAAAATATCTAATACTCGTTCGCCTATAACTCTTGAACGAAATGCTTTTGCGCTTCAAAGTTTGGCCAAGACGTGTAGTTTTAAACTCTCTACAATTCCATAAACATTTTGGATTCGAAATCTATTTTTTAATGCTTCCGAATTTTGATATGACGTAAGTGAAAGCCACCAATAAGTTTCTGTATTTTCATTGTCTCTTCATTTTACTTGCAGTATTTAAGTGAATTCACGAAGTCAAAACAACCCGCTTCTGTTTTAGTGTGTAATAGATTAATTGTTTCGTTTTGTATTCACGTGTTGGCTCATAGGAGCCTTTGATTTTTATATTGTTAACACTGGAAAGGGGGTTACCCTTCTAAAAACGTCCTTCAAGTTTGAAAAACTGATAACGTTGCACATTCCACATATTGTCCTTTGCCGATCCGTAAGCCAAAATGCTTATTCCAGCTACTTTTGATTTCTCGCACTTGGACAAGCTTGAGCGCATACTTAAAATTACTATTTAGCGGACGGATGTAACAAATTGATAAAATGCAGTTATTGGAAAGGTAATCGATTAATCAGTACCATTCGATATTACTTTATCATAATTGACCCCATAATTATCCGTTTACGTGTGGACAGCGTAAACGGATATTTTCGTAAACGCTGATGTCACAGATTCGGACCCAGTCCACAAATAAGAAAATAGAGCAGATATCCAATAAGGCGGACTTATCTACGCATGCTCAATGCAGATTTGAAGCGTTTACGTATCGTTTTAGCGTTTATTTTCTCTTGCGTTAACGTGTGGACAGGTGAAAACGAATCGTAAACAATGGCTGGCTTCGTGTGGACGGGAGCGTTTTAGATAAAAAAAAATATGCGTTTTAATACGAACGTAAACGTATGCGTGTCGATGGGGCCAAAATCCTGTCGGCATGGAACTGCATCGAGCCACGTGAACAATGAAATGTCACACCAAATTGTTTCCAGGTAAATGTTAGGAAAAGTTACATAGAGTTATGAATGTTCAAAATCCGCGCACGAGCTTTGTGCGTCCAGACTGAACCCGAGGAGATGGGGAACTCCGATTTAAAAATCAACGGGGTGCTCGTCGGAAATTTTCGAAAAACACCCTAAAAGGTACCAGAATCTCGTTCGATGGGCGTGGCTCAAAATACTTTTTACCCCTAAGAGGTACCAATTCTGAAACAACACGTCAAAGTTACGGCGATAATTCTAACGGTAGGTACTTTAGATTCTAGCACCTCAAGCGTGGCAAGCGGTACCAATCTACAAATTTTGACCCCAGAAAGATACGACGAGCACCCGATCAATTTTATATTAGTTATATTGGAGTGCCCACCCCCCCTACCCCGGAGGCTGAATTGTCATTAATATAGTAAAACCACAACAACACTGGAGAACAGAATTGGCTAATTTTTTATTTCAATAAATAATGAGATAATATTCTCAAAACCAACATTTTACAATAACTTAGAAAACTTTAATACAAACATGGTATTTATATTTTTCGAAAATACGAAATCACGTCGAATTATTATAGGAAGTGCAATTCAAGATTGGCCTTTGAAAAGTAAGGACATTTTTAACCACTTTGCAACAATGTTACATGCAAAACTTTCTCGATTTTTCAAATGTTAAATGCTGTTTAACAGAACTTTAGAGCAGTTTTCAATTGAGTGTCGAAAGTAATTACACAATTGCTTTGGTTTTACATTGCTACGCTTTGTGATTGGCTAAAAAATCTCGAGCCACTTTCTCGACCAATCAGAACCAAACCCACTTTCTCGACCAATCAGAACCAAACCCAATCGTGACTTGCTCGCACGCGTTTTCCCGCGCTTGGCGCCGCCGACATGTAATTGCTTCGAGCTCTCATTGGTTCATTGGATTGTTTACGACTGCTGTGATTGGTCAGAGTAATTACTTTGGTTTTGGTTTTACGACACTCAATTGAAAACTGCTCTAAGACTAATAACTTAACATGCCAAGATTCCAAACAAGGTCCATAAACTGTTTTTGAGTGACTACTTAAAGCAACCACACTTCTTTACCTTGATTTCGTGAATTTTATGAGTGTTTTGGTTCCCAACACACTCGCAAATAAGCATAGTTAAAGCATTTTTCAGTATTACTTTTGCCATAACAATTTATACTCAGTGGCTACAAGAGAGGAGGTGGTGGTTAATAATGTTACAAAAATTCCTATTGTTTTTTTTTTGTGGCAAGTATAACCACCCAACCAGCCAAAGCTCCAATGCCGTTTTCTCAAACAAATATATTTATGAGTAAATTCAAAATTAATTGTGTTTCCCCGCATTTAGTACCTCTCGCATTTGTTAAATTGGCTTGGTGTGGCTATGTTAGTTTTGGTTGACCATGAATGCCATATACAGAAGAGCACCAGTTTTCTCTTTTGCTCTTCCTGGCTTGAAAATCAGAACCACTTACAGTACCACTTAAAGAAATGTTATAAATTAAAGTCAAACATCCTTTGTCATTACCAATAGTTACAGTTTGTACGAATTTTTGGTTTTGGCATATCCTCCGAGCAAGCTCTCTGGATCGGGGGCAAAGAGCTCCTTTTCCCATCCCCTGCCCCCAGCCCAAGAGCTTGCTCATAGGCTGGTTTTCACATTGCTTTTTCTGTCAAAAGCAAACAGTGTGATCATGATGTGATTAGCCGCAGAGGTCAGAGAACACTAACAGAACTTGTTGATTTTAGATGTACATGCATATACACAACATTGATTGGTCAGAAAATCATAAAAGTTGCTAAAAATATTATATGAAAAAGTTGAGCAAAACAAATCAAACCTTTTCAAATGGCAAGGATATGTGTTTCACTTCAACATGGAGAATATTAACAATACATAATAAAAATAATATTTTATACTTTATGCTTTATAAATTATGATAATCAGTTGCATGACAGATGCTCTAATTATATGTCAAGCTTGTTTTAGGGGGCTACAGTAAAGCATTTTAGATAATACATGAGTGCATGGAAATATGAAATTTTGCTTGGAGTGTTCAACTTGGTATCGTGTTGAACACTTCATATCTTCAAGGAGCCATGTTTTATTTTGTTTATTATCACGTTCGAAGAACGCAATCTAATTTCGTGTTGGTTGTCCTGTGGTTTATGTGCAGTAAAATATGAGATTTTTTGGTGGCCGGTCTTCCAAATGGCTGCCCCTATTTTTTTTCAGGGGCTCATTTCCGCCAGAAATTCCTTTGAACATGTTTCCATAATCTGTGATTACTGCTAGTATAATGACACTAATTGAAAAGTCTGTGAATATGGTCTGAAGGTTGTACAAACATTTTCAATCATTTTCTGTTATATGCCAAAGATGTCTTCATATTATTGAGGAACATCCGAAGATGTTGTGATTATAGACCAATACTTGTTAGGTAATTTCGGCTACAAAGCACGCTATATGACTTTTCAGGTAAAATATATTTTTTTCAAGAATGTGGGATGTTTTGGTCTAATTGAATCTCTCTTACTTCAACTAATGTTAACCAGCCATTATTTTAGCAACATAATACTTTTTGGCTCCAAAAACACAATTTGAGAGTGAAAAATGTCAAAATTTGACATTACCCCTTTCTGCACCCAGTCCGTCAAAATATGCCTTTTTTTCAATCAAATCGCTATATTTCAGACTTTCTTTAGGAGAGTTCCTCAGTCAAGAGATTTGATTGTTTTAACAAAAAGGGAAAATAGGTAAGGCTGAGAGAACTTGAAAATGCTTGCACAAAACCTCACTTGTGACAAAAAGCCATGTTATGGATTCTCCAAACTTGCCCTTTTCAAGCTTGCTATAAATATGTACAATTTTCTATAACTTCTTTTAGAGAAAACAATATTGAACAAGAATTCAGTACAATTTAACACTTCATTAAGAATATTCTTTCAATAAATTAGTTTTGAAAACTTTAACACTGATAAAATCATCTACATGTAATAGCAATCTCCACAGGAGCAAAAACAATGATAAAGCACAAAAATTACAATTCTTTGCACACTGTAGATGGCCCAGCAGATTTCGCCTTCGATAAAATAATTTTCAGGAAAAAGAGTAACTTCCATTAAAAAATGACCAATAATTTAAGACACATCAATTGCCTTAATTAAGATCCCAAGAGCAATATACAATAGTAAAATATCTCTGACCAGGATTCTAAAACTCAACCTGGTTCAGGAATAAGATTGCAGTTTTAAATTGACGGCAAATAACAGTTTTAAAGTAGCTTTAAATAACAAATACCTTTACTTAAATTACTATCTTGTGTACAACTTCATTTGTGCTTGAAGATCATCCATTGTTGTTACACCAAACTTGTCCTTATCTGTCTCCAGCAGCTTAAAAATTTCCTCAAGCTGTTTTCGCTGTGTCCTTTGATTAAAACAAAAACAACAAATTATACAATATTAAGGTGCCTGAAGGTATCATTTTCCAATCACGAAGGCTTAATCTTTAAGGGCTGTTATCTATATCGCCATTCATTTAGCTTTTAATCAGAAGAGCTTAAATCTTAGAGAAACTTTGAATTCTGTAAGGTGGATCTAAGCTTTTCAATTCTATTTGGTGACAAGCCTCCAGGATATTGCCTACTGTAGTTTACTTTCTCAATAGCAGCAAGTCTGTAGTGAATTTATACAGATTCTACCCACAAAAGGCAGCTATGAGTCAAGTGCTACAGCTACTAAAGCCATGGTTACACAGGTTTTTTTTCCACTGCAGGTGACATGATTTTTGTACTCCAGTGTATGGTGAAAACTGCATTTGTAGCCACTCTTATAAAACCACTGGGACAGCTGAGGGAAGTTATGAGTTGAATTTTTGGCCATAAGTACACAACTGCTGTGTTCTGTTTTCAAGAGTATCTAAACTTTCCACTGCATAACACTTGTAAAATTCCACCCCCCCCCCCCCCTGACAAAAAATGTGTTGCAGCTTTAGGGTAGAGAAAAACAAATTAAAATTGATTTGAGCATGCAACTTGTGACATTAGTGAAAAGATGGGTGATTAGCAGGGAGAGAGAAGGGATAAAGGATAGGGCTCAGCATTGTCACTCCTTCCTCTCCACAATCCACCATAGGAAAAAAGATGGCGGCTGTTTATTTTACCAGAATACCTTGCGGACCTAACACAGCACATAAGGCACAAAGAAAGCCAAATTTTTACAATATTTGTTCCAGTACTAAGGACAATGTGTAAACTAGGTTTGAAGATTTTACAACTTTTCGTTACATTTTTATGAACGTTGTTAAGATTTTTGTGCGCTAAGACTTATGGGTAAATGTACCAGTCGCCATCTTTTTTCCTACCGTGGATTGCATTTCCTAAGCAGGCTCATGATCAGAAAACACCAAATGTTCCATTTTTAACAACATCTGTTGATACTCACTCTCTTTCTTGAGCCAACTCCTCCATAGTCATTTGGTTTTCAATCTCTTTGATACCCAGCCGAGATGACTTGTAGTAAGTTTGAATGTTAGAAGCATCCTTGACTGTCATCTCTTTTATCTTTTGTTTCTGTTCGCTGTCGTTTGCTTTCTGTTTAGCCACTTCTTTTGCAAGAATTTCTCTTTCATCCTCTGGGAGGTAATGGATATCTTTTGCCTTTATAATGCCTGCATTATGTAGAAACTTTGCAGCCTCTTCAAAAGCAACTTCATCATCATCATCGCCTTTCTTTTTTGAACAAAATACAATACGAATGAGTCTAGTATAACTGGGTATGGTTGTCTAGTTTAAGTCCTGTTTTTCTTAGGACCACTTAATTAGATGATACAGCTTTGCTGCATGTGAACAATAATAAACCTAATCGTGTCTCAATAACAACCCAATTCTTGATTGTCCACCAAGGTCTGTTTTTCACCTTGAGCGATAAATGGCGCTTCAGACACAAGGTACGACAAGAAACACAACTCGTTTCTTTGAGAGGTGCAAGAGACTTACGGATTTCCAGACTTAATGATGTCTTTCAATCACTGGACGGGCCTTAAAAATGTTGGCTTATACACACGCTACAGACGATGACTGTGTTACCGTACTGAGCTCACGATAGATAAGTGAGTCAGGCTTGCATAAATGACTTTTTCTTCATTCAGGTTGATGGCACTGGTCAGGAGTATTGCAGTCATGTATTCTCACGGCCAATCTGCTTTGAAATGGCGTCAAAATTGCTCTCTGAATCTACAGTCAAAGCACAGGAGGGCCAGAACTCTGCTTTTTTCAGGTGAAATTAGTCAAATTCCTTAGGGTTAGTGCAAATTCGACAAAGGTTTGTCATATTATTCGTTGTACAATAAAATGAGGCAAATCTGAGCGAGAAAAAATAAAAAAGGTGAATTAAAATTCGACATAGGTTGGTTATGCTCTTGGCCCTTCAATTGTTGTCTTTTTGGGGGGTGGTTCATAGAGGGGGTTTGTAGAGGGGGTTTGTAGGGGTGGTCCGTGGACCGGTCCGTAAGCAGTCCGTGGACCCAGTCCGCACAGGGGGTCTATGGACCGGGGGTCAGTTTTTTCGGGTCACCCCAAATACTGCGAGAGGAACAGAGAAAAAAAATTAAACTTTTCATATGGTGCACAACGGGTGATTATTAAAATTTCAATGAAATACATCTCAATACAAGTGGATGCGAATAAACTTGATTTTAACAAGTCGGCCCCCGTACTGTCGGAACAGGTGGCGGAAAATTTATAAACACAATTAAGCTTAAATTAAAAAACCCACGGTGCTGTTTAGAATATCACTTTCCAAAATTATAATTAAAAAAAATGCATTGTGATCTTTCGAACGCTTACGAAATAAACTTATTTGAAAATGTAAATGTTTATAAAGTTTTCAAAATTGGACGTCGGTAAGCTAATATGTCGGTAATATGTTTCTTCTTGAGTGAACTGTGAGCGCTCCGATTCGATCAAGACGAATTTTGTAAAACACACACAAAAAAACTATTAAATTTGGTAAAACAAGAAAAAAATATAGATTTCTACGCTTGCTACTGCATTGAATTGAATAGCGAGGCAAGAAATAGAAAGGATGTTGACTTTGTGCTTACCTTATCAGATGTCACGGTCTCTATTCTTTCACCTTTCGACTCCGAAGGGGAAAGTTCCTGTTCAGAATTCGAATTTGGACCCTTAGATTTTCTTTGCCATAAGTACCAGCTAATGACTATCACTGCTACGGCAATTACGACAGGAAGAAGATCTTGACGGAGAAGAAAATCCATAATAATAACTGCCAAACTGCCAATCGACGTCGAAGGAAGCGAGTTATCGATCGAGCGAAGAAAATATTCACCGTCTGTCAACTCGTCTGTCAAAGAACGCCGCTGGACAGCCTCGTTTCCGGGAGGCGGGAAAACCGCGCGAGCGCCGATCGAGTAAAGCGCGGGACTGAGTGGGTGGGGGTGGGAAAACGATCGCGCAGCAACGCTGTGCCTCCCTTTTACGGTTTATCAAGCTTTCTTCGAATGAAAATCTATGGTGGCATGAAACGTTTAATCATTAAATATGTCACTGGGGGTTCAATTAGTACGGGAGCATTATTTCTTACGGACATCTAAACTGGCGTAGAACTAAAATCTGCAAAGGACCGCAAACGATAATGCTGTAAACGATACGTAGGATCTACGAAAGACCTAATCAGCCAAAAAATGAACAAAAATAAACGACAAACTGCAAGGCTGATCTGACTACGTAAAAAGGTAGATTTTGCGAGACACCAATGCGACAGAAACCGATAAAGCAGGGTAGCAACCGCGGACAGCTGTTTCGCCCTTGTATTGGGGCTCGTCAGCGCGGTGTAGCTTGTAACAAACTAAGAACAACCACAAGAAAGCAGTCGTAAATAGATTGCAAGGGCGAAACAGCTGTCCGCGGTTGCTACCCTGCTTTATCGGTTTCTGTCGCATTGGTGTCTCGCAAAATCTACCTTTTTACGTAGTCAGATCAGCCTTGCAGTTTGTCGTTTATTTTTGTTCATTTTTTGGCTGATTAGGTCTTTCGTAGATCCTACGTATCGTTTACAGCATTATCGTTTGCGGTCCTTTGCAGATTTTAGTTCTATTTTCATATTTTTTTGGGACCGTAGGTCATTTATTGATCCGATATGCTGGTTCTCTTTCAGCATGGTTTTGTCCATGCGTTTGAATGTTAACATTGGCTTGCCATGTACATTCAGTTTTTGCGAGACACCATTGTGACATCTTGGGACGGCTTGTTCCCCGCAACACGTGATGTGGCACTCGTGATGCGGGTGACAAGTTGGTTCCAAGGTACGGAACTTGATATTGTGTACGGGTCATTGTGCAATCTATTTACGACTGCTTTCTTGTGGTTGTTCTTAGTTTGTTACAAGCTACACCGCGCTGACGAGCCCCAATACAAGGGCGAAACAGCTGTCCGCGGTTGCTACCCTGCTTTATCGGTTTCTGTCGCATTGGTGTCTCGCAAAATCTACCTTTTTACGTAGTCAGATCAGCCTTGCAGTTTGTCGTTTATTTTTAAACTGGCGTACTCGACGGACCCCCAGAAAGCTCCCCCACAAGACTCCCACTAGTCCCCAGTCTCCACTCGTTTGTTTGTTCAGAAAAGATAGTTTATTGAATTTTTCAGCGGGAGTGTGCAGCCTGGTTTTTGAAACCTTTTCCCATTTTCAGATCAGATTTTCCTTACCCATTTACGGACCTAACCCTAAAATTTCTCCTTTTTTGGTAAAAAACCGACCAAAACGTTTCTCAAACCATACCAATTGTAAGTACTTTCTCCTTTCCAGATACCACGCAGCTTTTAACAACCTCTAATTTCATTGGACCTGGGTATCACACAGTTCTATTGTTTTCAGGGCTAGGGCCCATTGTTGTGTTGTTTGTTCTATTGTTTTCTCAGCAAATCTGAGAAGACCTTGTAAGAGCTGCATACTGCCCCTCCTTTCCCTTCTATCAGCAACTTTGTTCTCAGCTTTGTTTGAACATTTGATAAATTTATTTAGACAGCTATCAATATCTAACAAGAACTTAACTTTGTACAACGTAACAATAAACTTTAAATTTGCCTCACATGTTGCCTGGTCTTCTACATGGTTTCGAACATGGTTCGGCATTATCTGTGTACACGTCGTTACACAATCTATCGCATAGGAAAACCAGGGTAAGAGACTTTGCCATGTGACTTGAGCAGGAAAACGAAAACGACCGTAAGTTTTAACCCATAAGTGTAATTCAGAATGACGGGACAACAAATCGCTTTTCAATTCAGTGTCGAAGGTAATTTCGCAGTTGCTATGGTTTTGCATTCCTACGCTTTGTGATTGGCTAAAATATCTCGCGTCACTTTAACGTCACTTTTCCCGCGCTTGGCGCCAGTCACCTGAATTTCCTTTGAGTTCTGATTGGTTCATTGGATTGTCTGTGGCCAGAGTTATATTTAACCAGTTACTCCGTTATATAAGTCTCCATAAGGTGTCCGAGGTGGTGTTGGTGGATGGAATCTCATGCTAACCCTTTACTACACTCAATAATATTGAAAACCGCCCTACTATGATATACTTAAGATGTAATGAAGTGTACCTAGCACCCTTATTTCACAGAGAGAATAATCGGCTCGCGAATGACACACATGCATGCACCCATTCTCTCACAAAGTCGTCTTCCAATGTAAATTTATGGAAACACCAAGCATTCAACTTACAGAAACGTATCAGCCCATTGCCGTAGAGCCAGCCTTGCATTCAGAGTTTGTCTTATACAACTTATGGTTGACATTCGTCACTCAGAAAAAAGAAACTCGTGAGCACGTGCAGATACTCCATGTTGCTTAGCAACAAATCAGCCAAAAATCTCAGTCAATTTATACAGAATATATTCCGACAACTAGATGTTATTACTTGAATATAGTATGCACTAGCCTGCGAATACAGCCGTCTCTCATCGTTTCCTGCCGCTGGTGGCGTTTACGCGAACTCCCCTAGTGGCTGGGGCCGATGAGAGGCGACTGTTTTCAAGGCTTATCTCGCCCTTGCAACTTGCCCTGCTCCAAAGTACAGAAACCCCACAGAAATATTTCAGTAACTCGCAGGCTAGCAACAGAACGACTGACTTTCATCAGCTACCTTAAACCTCGAGTCAAGTATTTTTTAGGATTTAGTTTTAAAGAGTAAGCATTCAAAATAAAATCTATTGAGCATTATTTTCCTGTGGTGCACGCTACTGCTGTTCAGTATAATGTACAAGGTGATTCTAGGCTGTTTCTAACTTTTGAAAGTGCCGATAATCACTTCTGGAGCGGTTTTCAATTGAGTGTCGAAAGTAATTTCGCAATTGCTTTGGTTTTGCATTGCTACGCTTTGTGATTGGTTAAAAAATCTCGAGCCACTTTATCATCCAATCGGAAATAAAACCAAAACCAATCGTGACTTGCCTCCACGCGTTTTCCCGCGCTTGGCGCCGGCTGCATGTATTTGCTTCGAGCTCTGATTGGTTCATTGGATTGTCTGCGTCTGTTGTGATTGGCCAGAGTAATTACTTTGGTTTTCGTTTTACGACACTTAAGTGAAAACTGCTCCATGTATTAAATGTTGTTAGTTTTTCAATACTTCAAAAAATAACGCTTTTGTCAGAAAAACTTCTGGCGCTCTCAGTGCAGATCACTCGTTCGTTCTGACTCCAGACACTGTAACTATGGTCTGTTCTGACTCCAGACACTGTTGGTTTATGGGTATGGTGTGTTCTGACTCCAGACACTGTTGGTTTATGGGTATGGTCTGTTCTGACTCCAGACACTGTTGGTATCAGTTGATGACTATGGTCTGTGTTTGACGGTTGAAGAGTTCAAGAGTGATGCTACTTAAGAAAGCAGGGATGGAGTTGAATCTGTTCAGGTAAGTTTCTATTTGATCCGTTAACTGAGAGGAGAAGTCTGTAGCCAGAAGCATCATTTCACCTTTGGCGCTGCTCTGAAATATAATAACAAGCAAAACCATCAAAACGGGCATAGATGTACTCATCCCTTGTATTTACTTTAATCCTTGGTACTGGAGGTTTTCTTGCGCGCTTTTGAGGAGTGGTCAGTACAAATATGACACGGGAAACAAAGCCCAATGGCTTTCACGGTGCACAACCAAAATAGATTTTGCACTAACCGATAGAAATGTTTCCATTAAGTTATTCAGTCAAAGCGTGTGATAGAAAACCAAAGACGTGCGCGGTTGTAGTTCTTTCAACATATAAAATTGTAGCTCCTTTGTTATCGCAATTAAAATCTGCAAGGTTTCATAACCAGTCCCTCGACTAACTACGAAGAGACAAACTCGTAGCCAGTCGCTTCACAAAGTGAAATAATGAGCGCGGGGCGTTATGGGAAGGGACGAATGAGTAAAAGCATTTTTCGCTCATCCCTTCTCACAGCACTTGACGCGCCTTGTTTGTATCCAATCTCCTCTCACCCGAAAATAAAATAAAAAGGGACTGGGTACGAGACTGAGTGTTTTTCAAAGAGTCAAAATAACTTTTTACACTGGAGTTATTTTTTGTTGTTGTTATTTCCCCCAAAGTAGATATCTTGCTGTGTAGTTGAGTTAAATTAACTCCATTAGCGGTTGAAGTTATATTTTAACCCCGGATTCGGAATTTCATTTGGAGTTAAAATGACGCCCAAAAAGGCGTTATTTTGAACCTAAAATTTTAACTCCACTTTCGGAGTTAAAATAACTCTTTGGAAAATTACAGAGTGTGTATTCAGGGTACCCTCGCATGAATAACAAGAAACAAAAATGGAAACTGATACAGCGTACCAGTTTGAATATAGTGTGCTTTATAGTCCCTTTCCAGGTAATTGCATAAAGGGATAATTGAAAAGAGTAAGGAAAACCTGACTAGTTTTTGGGAGAGTAGGTAAACTGGGACTGAATAACATATTATTCCAAACAGCCTCCTACACGAAACCAAACGAAACGAGGGCTCTGGGGACGAGAATGGGGTTTTCACCACTGAGAACGTCTGCGTTGGCTTTAATGCGCATGATCACTTCGTGATACGGGAAAGCGAGCGACGAAGCCGGGATCAATTCAATAAAACTTTTACAAATGTAATTTGCAAGTCTAGCCATTGTTTCAGAGGTTGAAAACAATAGCTACACTTGTAAAAGTTTTATTGAATTGACCCCAAACTTTTAGCTATTGTTTTCAACCTCTGAAACAATGGCTAAACTTGTAAAAGTTTTATTGAATTGACCTCTGGACTCTACATTGAGCAGTGACGTCAATGTATCACACTTTTCCGCTCGATCGGATGAGACGCCAACTTTAGGATCCTTCAGGCTTCACTCGGGCAACAAGACAAGAAAACGCCAAGGAATTAAGTTGCAGGAAGGAAATTGTAAAGGAAAATTTACCTCAAACAACAGATCATCTGTAGACCTTTCAGCGTACATGGACTGCAGTCGATACTGATTGTCTCTTATCACATCAACCTTGTAACCTGTTAACGCATAACATGCCTCACGAAACTCTTGGATCTTTTTCTTGAAAACCTAGTAATCAATACATAGTGTGGAATGTTAAAGAGCATTGTCACGCAGATTTTGCTGTGTTTAAGTCAAAATACGCTAAATATATGACAAAGTATCTTTGCTCAAACATAAAATTACTTTTAGAACACCAAGAAGATAATATCAAGTGATTTCTTCAAGGAAGAACAAACCATAATAAGTTTTTATGTGATTTTTTTCACGACTCTTGGGGGGAGCTTGAAAAAATTGGCCAATTTTTTCAAGTTGCAATCCATTTCCATCCTGGCCATCCGCAGCCAAAGAAAAGGAATACTAGTTTCTCTGAACTGGTAGAGTATTTGTTGACAAAACTGGACCATTATTTTAAGGTTTCCACTGAAACAAATATGTTTTTTGGCTTTTCAAAGTGATACTAAAAATAGGTGACAGTGTCCCTTTAAAAGCAACATTTTTCTTACGTTGTAGCATAAGTTACACGAGAAACCGTGCAATATAACATACTAAGAAATCTAGCTACCTTGCCTGGTTATATCGATTAAGACTGTGGACAGAATACTTCAAACTGATAAAGGGGTTAGATAAGAAAGAAACTGTGGTGCTACACTAAAATTTGGTTTATTTACTGAGTTAACAAGTGAATTGCCCATTGGAAAAAAAGACGCAAAAGCTGACGAATCAAGTGTTAGCCTTTTGTCAGAGCACATTTGATGAAGGAAACGCTAGATCAAAACCTACAGTGTGACTGTTCAAATAAAGGCTCTTTGAAAGAACTTTACGATGGCATTGTTTGCTTTAAAGGCCCATCTTCATTCAAAATGCTGGCGTGCCGTGATTGCTTTATGTGCTGAATTTCATACAACATGAAATTCGCGCTTGAATGCGTGCAACCAATCAGATCACGCGTATGAACAATGGAGCATTTCAAAACAAAAACAAACGACCGCAACGTCTCTTGGGTGAAGGTGGGCCTTTAAGTACTTTCCAAAAAAAAAAAATGCTACTTCACCTCCTTAAGTCGCTGGTTTTTCATCTCTGCCGATGAGAGTTGAGCTTTGAAATCTGTTGGATAACAATCACAAAATAAGATTCAATTGCTGACTCGTTCCCAGAAAACTCTATTGTCTGTTCTTTTGATTTGCAAGATGCGAGGGTTGATTTGAGGGAGCAAAGAAAAAGAAGAAACTTCCCTCCTTCCCATCATCCCCCTGCGCCGTCTTGTCACCCGAGAGCGACGACTGGGGACGAGTCAGAATCAATGGTGTGAATTCTAAGTTATCAGCAGTTTGTCTAGCTGCCACTTGTAACCAACGTTTCGGCAGCCGGGGTCTTTTTATCAGCATCACGTGTTGTAAACTAAAGGTGTTTTCTTTGGTTATCAAGCTGCTACTGTAACAACAAAACAGACCTGATTCATAAATGGTGGCCAATTTATTATTCTTTTGTATGTATGTTTATTAGGGACGGACCATTATTTTTTTTAAGTGGGGGGGGGGGGGGGGGGGGTGGGGTTGGAAAATTTTGAAATAAGTTGTTTGCAGAGGCTATAAACACTGAAATAAATTGTATGCAAGCAAAAAATAAAGAAAAAAATTGTTTGCTGAAAGTATGGCAGTTGGACGGAGACACAAAAAAGTTGTTTGCAGCAGGTGCTGCATATAAAAAAATATTTGCATGTGATTATCTTCTAACCCCCCTCCCCCCTCCCCCGTCCCAAAAATAATGGTCCGTCCCTTAGTCCTTAGTCCTAAGGTGTTGGCCACATTTTCGAGTAAAATTAATATTCTTTTGAATTTTGCATATGCCAACGAGATCAGTAGGGCCGACTGCCAATACCATAAATAAAAAAATAGATAAATATGGCCACCATTTATGAATAAAGTCTATGTAGATCCAGAAACTGTAAAGGCTTAAAACAATGCAATGGTCACACAACATTAACAGGAGTCGCGTAGGTCTGTCAACTCCATATATGACGACTTCGAATAATTCTGGAATGTCCGTTTGGACGAAGGAAGTCTTCAATTTTCCCAAGAAGGAATCGGATAAATCCACAATGTGCCTAATGTAGCCGATGGAAGCGGATCTGTTGCAAGGTGAGACTTCAGGAGACTCATCATGCCCCAGTCTTCTTCTCCGAGAAAAAAGTTAGGAGAGGGGGGAGGGGAGGGTGGTCAAAGTCGAAATTGAGAATTGCAAACTGAGTTTACGAAACCGCAAATTCGAAATTGACTTTCTACTTTGCAATATAGAATTTTCGATTTTGAACTTTTCACTTTGGAAATCGACTTTCGCTTTCGAATTTTCAATTTTGCAAAACGACTTTTGAGTATGAATCGACTTTCGAATTTTGCTGGCCACTCTCGGCCACCGTACTTTAGAGCGAAGTAACTTAACAGCAAATTATTAACATAACCTAAATATTAGAATTACAGGCTACATATTGACGGTTTCTTGTATGAATTAAGTTAACTTCAAGAAATAGAAAATCGCTAACAACAGTTAATCTGAGGACAGCGCCCTATTCTAGTTGAACATAACCGTGAAAATCATCTAAACCATTATTAGAGTAAATATAAAAAACAAAGTTTCCTGCACTGACTTAATTAGTGAAAAGGCTAAAAGTATTTTTAAAAAGTTGATTCATTAATTTGTGAAGGAAACGTCAATATTTAAAAGGTTTGTGTTAAATGTGGAGACAAGATGTCCCGAACTTGAAGCTATTTAATAACATTTGCAATTTTTATGATTTATACTAATGGAAGTTTCTAAAAAAACTTAAAAATGCTGCAAGTCACTCTGTGGCACTTTTTACAAAATATAGATCTTCGGCATTTCCATTTATTAGTTAAAAAACCACTTTATTTTGTTTTGTTTTTTCACTAAATTCCACGAAATTTTTCTCCAATAGTTAATACACGTACTATTTTCAAATCGGGTTTTTTGCCATTTCCGCTTTCAGTTTTCGATCAAAGCCGGGTTAATGGCGTTATCTAATATTGTGAGCAGCACTTAGAACGCCAAAATCAAAATACTTTTAGCGTGTCATATTTTTCCTGGATCTTTCTTTTCATTCATTCGTCTCCCCTTTATCAGACCTAATCCCGCCAGGACCAGTTTTGTACTCGAATTTGTTCTGTGGTCGTTTAAGGTACTGTAAATTTATATGTTGCTATCTCTGTGTTGATCAGTGAATGTATAGCTTACTGAGAAACTGCAGTATGTTTGGCTTTATTTTCGTTCAGTGACTGCTTGCTTTCTAACGGCCGCAATCTGAAAACATTCTCAATTCTCAGTGTATCTATAAGATCTATATTTATCGTTTTTAGTTTAGTTTAATATGGTGGTAACACAATTATTGCAAGTTTTTTTCGCGAGTTTGTCTAAATACGTTTTTAAAATTACCTAACAGAAGTCACAGAAGAGGTATTTTTTACTGAAAAGATGGCAGTTCACAGTAAGCAGTTACTAGACGAGCAGGAGTCGAACTTCCTCAAGTTTACAAAAATTGTCGTCAACGAATTTACCAAGGCCTTACGTCGGACTTTCAAAGTTATGTGGAACAAAAAATTTGGACCAGGACAGCCCTGGGATGACTCCGTTGCTGTGAGAAACTTATTTCAGGCTAAAGAAGGTGGCAAAACCAAAGTTCCCACAAACCAGTCGTACGAGGAGTGGGATTGTACTGCGTTATTTCAAGCCACTATCTATGCGCAGTCCTTCGCTTTACCAGATAAAAAAGGTCACCTAAAAACGCTCAGTGAATTGTACGTACAACCCCGTCGTTTACCTAATGGCAGCTTTCACACATCTGTGATAAGCCCAGGTGGAAACACTGCTGAAACGTTTGCACTCGCGATTGATCAGCTACGACTTTTGAGGAATTTGCTTTGTCATTCTACTAGTACAAAGATGGATAAAATAACGTTTGACCAGTGCGTTAAACGCGCTAAAGATGCGTTCCAAGCTCTTAGCGTCAAGACAGACTCGATTAATGCCGTGGCGAAATCCCACTTTCTTACAACGGAAGTTGACACGTTGAAGGGCAAGATCCGTGTGATGCGAATTGTTTTTTTTTGACCTATTTGTATATTTTTGACCAGGAAAAACTTCAATGAGAGCCGGATCAATTAAGTTTATTTCAAGAAGGTAAACGGCTCAGTAAAACGGTTTTTCAGACATGCCGTGCACTTAAATATAATCTAATCTAAATAATAACAAGATATATAGTGGCAAAAAAGTGTTATACTATACTAGTGTAAATAATACTGATAAGATTAATAAAAACACTAACTTACATCTCTCTCCTCCGCAGAGGCCTCCTAGTCACGCTCCACGCTTGGCAAAAAAACGCGCGCAGGCTGAAAAGTAAAGCGCGCGGGGAACTCTGGGAAGGGAGAAGAACGAAGGGAGCTCCCGCTCTTTCGCTCTTCCCATCGTTCCCCGCGCTCCCATTTTCTCTTTAACTGTTCTTTACTGATAGGAGCCTCTGCGGAGGAGAGAGAACTTACATCATAATATCCTATTTACCTCATAAAAATTTAAGCTACAAACATAGATGCGTGTTATAGAACCAGAGGTTCTATTTTTGTTCGAGAGCTCTTTTGAAAGCGGTTAAACTACTGAGTTCTCGTATTTCGTTGGGAAGCTCATTCCAGGCAATGGCACCGCGATAGGAGAAAGATCGTTTCATAAAATTAGTTTTAGGCTTAGGTAGTTGCAGGTCAAATTTGCTGCCTCTAAGATTGTAGCTATGTACCTCTGAGGTCAGTTTTAACAGACTTTGTAAATAGTCTGGTGCTATCTTATGAAAGACTTTGAACATCATAATCTGCAATTGTAATTGTTGTCTTTCATTTACATTTACAACAACAACAACAACAACAATTTATTCAACAAGAAACAACAACAACGATGTATTCTTAGTATAATAATGAAAGAGTTGACTGATTTGTTTGCCCTGCAAATAGCTGGAAAGCTAATCGGGGCGGGGCAAAACAAGTACATGAAAAATACAAATATCTACAAATCAAAAACCTTATACTATCGAAAAGCCTTGCAGATTGCACATAATAATGAATAAAAACACAGAAGTTAAATGATGTAATTGAATTAAGACAAGGATTCTCTGACTATAGTAAGTGTATCTATGTACTTATACTTTATTAATAATCATGGAGATTTGAATATAGTCATCCTCCTTTTCTAAAATATTGAATAGCAATTTGCGGAGAGCTCTTTTGAAAGCATTCTTAGGAAGATCCGTTATATAGCGTGGTATCTTATTCCACAGCTTTACTCCGAGCCGAGAGAAAGAATTGTTTAATATTTCTAGTCTGGAACATTTAACATAGAATTTTCCAGATGTAGACGATCATGTATTGTATTACATTTGACCAGTTGAGTTCTTCAAGGAGGTCATGAGACCTGACCGAGTAATCTGC
Source organism: Cladopsammia gracilis (assembly GCA_022457155.1). Lineage (NCBI taxonomy): Eukaryota > Metazoa > Cnidaria > Anthozoa > Scleractinia > Dendrophylliidae > Cladopsammia > Cladopsammia gracilis. The sequence continues at coordinate 44,782 of JAJGOT010000001.1, forward strand.
TCTAGTTATTATTCGAGCTGGTCTGTTCTGCAGTTTTTGCAATCGATCGGTGCGTGTTTTAGAGCAGTTTCCGAGCAGTGTTTTATATCAGTGAGTCATTATTTATAGACAGATTTTAAAGTGACTATATCATTGGTCAAGTTTCTTGTTTTATATAACATATGCAAGCAATTGGATACTTTTGAAGTTACATGTTTGATATGATCATTCCAAAGCATGGATTCATCAATGTATACTCCTAGGAGTTTAGTGCATTCTTTTTGCTCTATTGCTTCGTTGTTCATGAGTAAGTCCATACTATTTGCTTCTGCAAGGTTTTGTCTGGATCCTATTACCATGTAACTGGTTTTTTTAGAATTACTGCTTAGTTTATTTGTTCTCAACCAGTTATTTACAGCAGCTAAGTCTTTATTTAAAATTTCCTCGACATCCTGGATGTCCAGGGTTTTCGGTAACATTTTAAAGTATCGGATCCATTGGTGGAACAAACGGACTTGGGCGATTTATTTAAACTTGAGAAAATAATTATTTCGTGTGAAAATACCGGCCTCAAACAAAATCCCTGCATTAAAAGACTACATAAAAACTTTCTTAATTAACATCTACACAGCTTTGCTCCCTTCCAAGTCGCCCGTTTATCTTAGGAACATAAAATAACGTTTTGATTCTCCGGGACAAAAGACAAGTTGAATCACCCGGGAATCCCTATAAACACTGACCTTCAACTTGCTTGACCACACTTGGCGCCACCTCAGGACTGATTTTGCTGAGTCCAGGACTGATCCCCTGAGGGCTGCAGCCTCCCTCCTCCAGGATCTGAAACCTCCTCCTCAGGGTTTCATTCTCTTTCCTCAGTTTCCCAATTTCCTCTCCCTGTTGCTGTTTAGCGATGCTTGATGGATTCATCGAAAGATGAACTATCTTGGTTTTGGCTGGATCATAGTACCCCTAAATATAAGTACAGTTCAGTTCAGATGGAAAATAAAGTCTCCTAGAGAGAAATCCTTTGGAATAGAAATGCATGACATGTCGCAGCAATACTTCCATGTGGTTGATTTCACTATCACCCGAAACAAAGGGGTGGAAGGGTTGGGGTGGGGTTACTGGATGGACGTTTGGGCGGGGTGGTGCCACTGGTTCACTCAAGCCCTGACCTTACCCAAAACGAAAATCTTTGATTTTTCCTTCTCCATTTAGATAACGTTTACGCGTTTTGTGAACGTGTTAAGACAGTCACCACTGGGATGACTGCCACTGCAATGCATTTTCATGCCACCAACAAAGTTGTCTCATGACTTTGCCTTGCATCAATGCAGCATGCTGGGTTGATCTTATCTGATTGTTTTGCAAAGTGCTGTAAGTCTTAACAAAGCTCAGCCTGGAAGTGCTTGGTTTTGATTAAGTTGAACCAACCCTGTTGAAGACTATGTGTATTGAAATTCAATACGCAGAAGGGGTGAGTGGAATAAAACCCTAGGTGACTTCTGATCAACTGCTAGATTCTCCTTCCAGTTTGTCTTGTATATGCTCATGTAACAAACTAGGGAGAATTTGGCTTCAGATCAGGAGTCACTTAGGGCCTTATTCCAAATAATGTTTGGAATAAGGCACTATAGTGACTCCTGATCTATAGCCAAATTCTCCCTCTGTTAAATGAGCATATACAAGACAAACTGGAAGGAGAATCTAGCAGTTGATCAGAACTCACTTAGGGCTTTATTCTACCCACCCCATCGTTATTGTATACCCTGTTCAATGAAGATGACCCTGAAAATCATACACTATCTAGCGGCACATCCCTTGTATGGCCAACTAATAGACTGTCTCCCCCCCTCCCCCCCGGAGATATCTCACACATATTGGCTTTGGTCCTCTTCTTTCTGACTTACTATAAAGAATAAGTTATAAGTTGTTCATACCTGTATATGCATTTGTTCTTTGCGGATATCGTAAAACTCAAGCTGCTCTTGTAGCTTGGTGTTTTCTTCTCTCAGTTTTTCTATCTCTGTTCTGTAAATCAAACAGTATTGCAGCATAGTCAGCAACAACAGAGTAGTCCAGATAGGTCATATTTAAATTTATTTTGTTCCAAGAAGGCACGGTAACGAATCCTGCAATCTGATTGGTTCTTGGCGCGGTACAGATTTTCCTATCTCTGCCCACAGTCAGAGTAACGCTTTCGTGAGTATTATAAAGTGATTTGAGAGACAGAGGAAAAAAATAAATACGGTAAGTTATTTACCGGCTTAGGGTCGGTCCGTATAGTGAAAAACTGTGAGCTCAGTGGATAGAGCATTGTACCAGTATCACAGGGTCATGGGTTTGAATCCGCAGTTCACGTAATATAATAGGCCATTTCCGGGTTGCCTTTAGCCTCTCTATCAAAGCGAGGCTAGGTACGAAACCTTTTATATGGAAATAAAACTTATTTGCATGTGGATGAAAACTCATTTTCATATGAAAGGTTTCGTACCTAGCCTCGCTTTGATAGAGAGCCTAAAGGTAACTCGGAAATGGCCTATTATGATTTTCATATGTTCACATTCAACTGTCGTAATATTTATATATAAGTTAGGTATACCCCTAAACAATAGCTGTTTATTTTGCAGCTCTCAGTGCATATATTAATGTGGCACATGTCTTGGACTATGTTGTACTCAGAAAAAAAAAGTTATAGGGGTGGTCAACTACATCATAAATAGGAGTGGGGAACAATTTTATGCTTTCAATGAGCAGATCTTTACAGGAAAATTTTGGTGGCAAAAATTCACACAAATCTACCAAATATTGGCCAAGTTATGACATCATGTGAAAAATGGCACATCTAGCACTGCAGTGCTAGTATGCTGAGTTTTATTCTAAGAAATAATTCTGTGATAACACATTGGAGTGCAATGGTTCACCTTCACAGTGAACTTGAAATCAAAGGGAACAATAGCATACATTGTTATTATTCAAACTCTACTGCATTCCTGCCCTTTACCACGGTATGGCTAATCGCAAAACAATAATAATAATAATAATAATAATAATAATAATAATAATAATAATAATAATAATAATAAATTATGATAATAAATGGGTTCAACCACTGTTTTTGGAATGTTTCATGACTTTGTCACAGCTGGCTCACAATAATGTTGGAAAACAGATTTATAACAATTATATTACCTTAACAAAGTATCATCTGGTTTTCCTTGTGCTTGATTAGAGACCTTGTTACGGAGTTCACTGATTTCAACTTCCAACTGTAGAAACAATAACAAAGGCAAACTGTGAACTCTGTCTGAGCTAGACACCATTCCGCCTTAGAGAGGTGTCCTCCTTAGAGAGGTGTCCACCTTATGGAGGTGTCCGCCTTAGAGAGGTGTCTATCTAAGTGAGGTGTCCACCTTATGGAGAGGTGTCTGCCTTAGAGAGGTGTTTACATTAGAGAGGTGTCCACCTTATCGAGAGGTTTTCTGCCTTAAAGAGGTGTTCACATTAGAGAGGTGTCCGCCTTAGAGAGGTGTTCACATTAGATAAGTGTCCACCTTAGAGAGGTGTTCACATTAGAGAGGTGTCCACCTTATGGAGGTGTCCACCTTAGAGAGGTGTCCATCTAAGAGAGGTGTCCATCTTATGGAGAGGTGTCCACCTTTGAGAGGTGTTCGCATTAGAGGTGTCCACCTTATCGAGAGGTTTTCCGCCTTAGAGAGGTGTTCACATTAGAGAGGTGTCCGCCTTATGGAGAGGTGTCTGCCTTAGGGAGGTGTCCATCTAAGAGAGGTGTCCACCTTATAGAGAGTTTAGTAACAGAAGAACAAGTGAAATTTGACCAGAACTGAGAGAAGAAAGCGGAACAGGGGCATCTGTCCTAAGAGAGGTTACTTTACTCATAAAATAATACTAAAAGTGCACACAAAAACACAGGGGAGTGTGTGAAAATGACATTGGTTAGTTCCTGGCATATACTGTCAAACTTGCACTGAGCCAACACTTAGATCCCTTTCAAACAGGGATAGGGCGTGGGAGGTAAAGAAACTGAGACTGAGTAATGATGCTCTCACAATTTACAAAGCAGTCCACTTACTTCTTGGCCAGCGGTGTTTACAGAATATTTTTTTCAATGGGCAAACGGCAAGAGAGTTGAAGGCTAATCTTTTAGTTTTTCTTGAGCTCGCCTTTACAGAAGAAAAATATACATGTATAATGACGGCGTGATCTTTGTCCTTTGGTGCAGAACTAGGGGAGAGTGAACTGCAAAACAATCCATAGCAAATCATCCAAATTTTCTTTTCAAACCTCCCCATAATTGCCACTTTGTTACACTGGCTAGAAAATTATGTCCTAGGTTGGCCATTATAGCCAGATTCAGCTGTAGATAATCTTCTGTTACCAATGTAATAAATTGCAAAATGCATACTTTGTTACACTTCAGTTTTTCCTGACTTGCTAGTTCTGCTTTTTGGTTTAACTCAACCTACAAGAAAAGAACCAGAGACCAAACAATTCAACAAAAATAATATAACACTTTAACATTGACGACAAACGAAAAGTGTTTTTAAGTCATTTTTAATAAAAAAAAATAACAAAACTGAAGGTTGGTGTAACCTAACAAATAAAGTACTAACCTCCAGTGTTTCTATGTGTTCATGGCAGGTTTTGAGACGAGCTTCAGCCTGTTGGCAAAGCAAATAAAAGGTAGTATATAAGAATATTGCAAAAAGCCCAACATACTTCGTATGTAGCCCAGGTTGTTTAGTTGAATGTATGCTTACATGAATAAAATGGGTGCAGGTTTGTCAGAAAAAATTGAAGCAGAAACTGATAAACTTGTGGCCCTCTCTTGTGGTGCACTGTTTTTAACAGGATAAGAGACCATAGTGTTGTATTTTTTTATTGGTAGCTATTATTACCAAAATTACCATTTTGTAGGCTTTCTTGTATATTTTGAATGGTTTTTTTTATAATATAATTATATTTTATTGTTATTTTTTCTTTTTCTTAAATTTTAATTTTAAAGTCAGTATGAAAAGTCTTGCCTGAATTTAAATAAAGATGTCTATTTTATCTACCAACCTCCTGTAACCTGCCGCGTATCTGAGGATCATAATTTGATGAATAGCTGTTGTCGTAAGTGTCCAGAATTCTGCGGCAACCATCACGTTCCTGATGTAAATAATTCAAACTTAAACTAAAAATTAAGGTGTTAATTTGCAGACTTAATGCATTTCAGCTTGCTTTTTAGGATCTCAGGGAAAACAGGCAACTGTTTATACCCTAGTCAGTGCTCAAGAAGGACAATGACAAATAAAATTTACATTTATTATTCTGTGAAGCTGAAATGGAATAGCTTGCATGTGACAGGAATCCAGTGTGGGACTCCATTTTATGGGACTCCACAAATCTGGTTCAGTATTAATCCTTTCACTCCCAGAGTTAATAATGGAGACTTGTGTGACCTCTTATGCAAAAATGTCACTGACACTTATCTATTAAACAGCTTAAAGCATTTGGTATCCATTAGTCTTCTGCCTGTTAGAACGCTTCTTGACAAATGTTTATGGTGTTAGCCAAACTGATAGGCATTAGTATTTAACTGTTACAATGGATTGTGTATCTGTTAGCAAAAAATTTGCATCCGTTAGGTTCAGTTTGACATCTGTTAGACTGATGCTTAAGTGTTAGGATTAAGAACTACATTATGTTGTAATGTACAGTACCAGAAGTTCTAGCTTAATCCTATGGTGTGACTGTTCAAATGAAACCTCTTCAGCAGTACTTTTGCATGGTACCATTTGTTCTAACTTTTGAATCTGTTGACGAAATCCTATGGTGTGACCATTCAAATGAAACCTCTTCAGCAGTACTTTTGCATGGTACCATTTGTTCTAACTTTTGAATCTGTTGACGAAATCCTATGGTGTGACCATTCAAATAAAACCTTTTTGGCAACAGTGTTGCAGGGTATCATTTGTTTTTTATTATTTTACAAAATTAAAATTATTTTGCAATTTTTCTTGAATTTTGATTTTTGGCACTCTTAGAAGTTACAGGGATAAACTATACTACTACATGATAACGATTAAAATTTGTCCAGTACTGTGCAAATGCAGCCTTTCTGATATTGTTGTACAGAATATTATTTGACTTACAGCTGTGACAAGAAACAACCGTCGCTGAAGTCTTTGATTCAGTTCTCTTTGTCGATCACCAGTTTCCTGAGAATCCAAAAATTGCCAGCCAGAAGTTAATAATATTTACAACAATAATTATAATTTAATTTAGATTGTACTTGACCATATCAGCCCTGTCAAAATGTACCAGCAGCCGGCAATTTTGCCGCCTACAGTCAATTATTTTCCATCCACATGTACTTCACACTGTAGTTCACAAATCATGACCAATAACAAAATACATCTCTAGCCCTCACTGCCTACTACTTCTGTTACCTTGCCTACCACTACAAAACATTCTGACAGGGCTGCCATATTATTCAAATGTGTTCAATCAGTAAGTAGTTATAAAAACTTTCAACCATTTTGTAGTTGTTGTTGTTTCAGCCAATTGTGTCAGGCTTTGCTCAGTCAAGTTTAAACATCATGTATTATCTCTGAGAATGGGCAATTGAAGAATTAGAGTGGTTTTCAGTTGAATATCGTAAAACCAAAACCAAAGTAATTACTCTGACCAATCACAACAGAGACGCTTTACATATGTACTAATACTATTTTGCTCAGTATTAATCGCTGTCTCACAATCTTGTAACAGCTATATTTTACTTCTATGTTTCTATTCCTTTCTTAGTAGTGTTTTTCTCTTTTTATTAAAAAAAATGTAATCTAGTTATAGGGCATATAATTAGTTTACCTATATCTTGCCCTTCTCCATATTTTTTCTTATCTTGTTAACTTCAAAAAACGTATAAATTATAGTAATAAAAAATGGAGTAAATAATAATAATAATAATAATAATAATAATAATAATAATAATAATAATAATAATAAAACAACAATAAGAACTCGAAGCAAATAGAAGTAGCCGGCGCCAAGCGCGGGAAAACACGCCAGGCAAGTCACGATTGGTTTTGGTTTTTGTTCTGGTTGGTTGAGAAAGTGGCGCGAGATTTTTTAACCAATCAAAAAACGTAGCAAGGCAAAACCAAAGCAATCGTGAAATTACTTTTGAGACTCAATTGAAAACTGCTCTAAAACAAAATTTACCTTTAGTTCTACTGCCTCTCTTTTAACAGCTGTCAGTTCATCTGCAGCTCTGTGATATGCCTTTTCATTGATCTGTGCACTGGAAATAAACAATTATAACATAACTGGTTTGGCCACAGGAGACAATATAAAGATTAACTGATGTTTTAACAATGTGTGTGAAGTCACTTAAAGCTGAATTACAGTCCGTACTGCGCAATCTCGGGGTTTGTTTCCAGGTCATCCTGTGATGGACTAGCATCCCATCCAGGGGGGAGATGTAATACTCCTAGTCACTTCATAGTATATAAAACAGGTCATACTGTGATGGACTAGCATCCCATCCAGGGGGGAGTATACTCCTAGTCTCTTCATAGTATATAAACCAGGTCACCCTGTGATGGACTAGCATCCCATGCAGGGGGGAGTAGTAATACTCCTAGTCACTTCATAGTATATAAACCAGGTCACCCTGTGATGGACTAGCATCCCATCCAGGGGGAGTAGTAATACTCCTAGTCACTTCATAGTACATGTATATAAACCAGGTCACCCTGTGATGGACTAGCATCCCATGCAGGGGGGAGTAGTAATACTCCTAGTCACTTCATGGTATATAAACCAGGTCACCCTGTGATGGACTAGCATCCCATCCAGAGGGAGTAGTAATACTCCTAGTCACTTCATAGTATATAAACCAGGTCACCCTGTGATGGACTAGCATCCCATCCAGGGGGAGTAGTAATACTCCTAGTCACTTCATAGTATATAAACCAGGTCACCCTGTGATGGACCAGCATCCCATGCAGGGGGGAGTAGTAATACTCCTAGTCACTTCATGGTATATAAACCAGGTCACCCTGTGATGGACTAGCATCCCATCCAGGGGGAGTAGTAATACTCCTAATCACTTCATAGTATTTAAACCAGGTTACCCTGTGATGGACTAGCATCCCATCCAGGGGGGGGGGGGGGGGGGGAGTAGTAATACTCCTAGTTGCTTCATGCTACAGAAACCGGCTAAGCTCCAGCAGTTGTGAGCCATCAGGCTTGTTAACACTTACCTACCTTTACCATGGTACAGTGTACAGTGTACAATAATATTATTATTGTAAATATTGTGGTTCAAATTTTTCTTTGGTTTGAAAATTTTCAAACCAGTTTGATTTTCGTTTTCCTTTGTCCTAGATTATGCTAATGAATCTGAAGACGAAGGAAAATAAAAATTAATTAAACTGGATTGAAAATGTTAAAATCAAAGAAAAATATGAACCACAACATAAACAAGTTGCAGATTTGATTTGTTTTTTGAAAGCATGTTGTATGCAACAGTTTTATCACCTGAACTAGGTCAAAGAAAATCCTCACCTCGATTTAAGTTCACTCTGCGTCTCTAGTAACACCACTTGGCTTTTTTGAAGATTGGCGATATCTTGGGCAAGCTGGGCTGGGGATCTGTGGCGTGTAAAGAAATTTATAAATTCATCACATCTGTAAGCAACATGGATGGGCAAAAAGTCCATTCCAAAAGACATGACAAAGATAAAATATGACATTAATGTTACAGAAAAGACATCAAACTTTTGTTGTAAAAAAAAACTTTTTATTACTTCAAATACTTCTTTTTACCACAATTGCTGCTAAACTCGCAATCTGATTGGTCAACGTGAGTGGTAAATGAGAGTCCAGACAACGGTGCTGACGTTAACATCGCGCGCACTTGAAAAACAAAACAATCAGATTGCGAGAAAGTTATAGACAACGCTTGCTCTTTCTTTGCTGTCGCGTTTTGTAACAAGACTTTGATTTTTCCTTGTATTTTTTTAATTTATTGTTGTAAAAAACAAATTTACACCGGTTTTCCATGGTGTGGACTCTTATTTACCACGATTTACGTCATCACATGGTCAAAATTTGTTGCTGACTCACTTGGCTGTGCCTCGTGAGTCCACAACATTTTGACCATGTGATGACGTACCGGTAAATCTTGGTAAATACATTGTAAGAGTCCACACCACAGAAAACCGGTGGAAATTTGTTAAACAGACCTCAGCCTCTTTGTTCCCAACAAATCTTCTGTTTCCCACTTCTGAAGTTTCTTTTTCAGCTCCTAAAAATAACAAAACAGAACAGAAAATGCTATGTTTTCCAACTCTATAATATTGGAAGAGCATCAGTCAAGTTGGAGATTGGGGTACTATTTTCATAACATTAAGAATGGCTTACAACTGCTGGAGCTTCATTCGGTTTCTGAAATTTGATGATCAGTAATCCTAAGTAAACCTCTTACACTTGTTTTCATCTCATCTTAAGGCCAATTTACACATACCAATTTATTGGCCTGATTTGTCGGCCACAATAAATCAGGAAGTTGTGGAGGTAGTCTGGGTCACACTTGTCATATAGGCAGGGATATTCCGTCCATGCCAAATATCTTTTTCCTCAAATTATATCTTATTTATTTTTTTTCCACACCTGCCATTCTGCCATGAATATACAGGGGTGTATGCATGTCAGGTGGGGTTTTCATTAACAAAATTGGACCTGATGCAAAAAATCTGTGCACGGTGCGCATATCGGATTGCAATTCACATGCACCATTGCACTTCCTGATTTATTGTGGCCAACAAATCAGGCCAATAAATTGGTAAAATATTAGTCTTCAAAAAGATATGTTAAGCCCTACTTGACTTTAGTCACAGACCTCATTTTCAATCTCCACTCTTGTTAACTCTGTAATTCTCTGCTCAGCTCGCTGGAGCTTTCCTTGCAAACTATCAGCTTTCTCTTTCAACAAAAGGTTGCTTTCATTTGTCTCTCTAGAAATTAGGAATTAGTATACAGTTACAGTGATCGATAATAAGATGGTTCAAATTAAGCTTTTAGAAACCACATTTAATTTCTTAGCTTTACAGCTGTGCTTGACAGTTCTAATGTCAAGAGTTTAATAGATATACATGTAGTAGGTAACAAGATGCCAGGGACTGTATTAAGCAATTTAAAGGGCTTTAGGAGAAGCCTCTGTTAATTTGTGATTATTTTAGTGTTTTGGTAAATGTATGTCTTTGTTTCCAGCACTGTGGACACTTCAAACAGGTTTCAGTACATTACATCACAATAACTTTTTTGTCATGTGTAAAGTGTCTAAAAGAGACAATGCTGTGATCTGGAGATTCAAAGATTCAAATTTCCTCAAGTGACTAGATTTTGTAAAGGTGTATATGGCACTCTTAAAAAACTCTGACTAATAAATATTGCTGGCACAGCCTTAAATAAAGTCTTCAAAGTTTGTGGAAATTTGGATGAATAATTAGATTTTATCATTCCATTCAACTGGGCCCTGCGTAACAAAAGTAATAAACAAGACTTGCCTATAATAATAATTTTCTTCTTTCAACTTCTCATTTTCTCTCTCTAATTCTCTGTATTTTGTAAGCTGTGTTTGCATCATCATGGCAACTTCTGTAGCTTCTTCTTGGCGTGCCAACTTCTGCTCTAATTCCTTAACAAATGAGAAAATTTAAAAACCTTAAATGTATAAACCACAAGTTTTGCCATTTTTTTACTGTCAAATGTCATGCTCGATAAATAGAGTTGATTATAACACCTTTTGACACCTTTTTGTGATTAAAGCTGATTTTCTAGCATTTCCAGACCCGGTACAAACACTTCATGGTACATGTGTACAAGCCCTGGATAACATTTATTAGTATATACTAAAACAGTGAATAGCGCACTCTGATTGGCTACTGACACTCGGATAGCAAGTGCTATTCACCTACAAGCAATTTGCGTGCGAAAATTGTAATCATTGACAAGAATAAATGACAGAGTTAAAAATCATGATTTTCATGTTATATTATCTCACTATTTTAGTATGTACTAAAACAAGTATTCACCTCAGTGTCGATGGCCAGCGGTGGATATTTACATCGCCGCTTTGTGGCTCGGTAACTATCCACCACTGTCCACCTCCACTTCAATACTGGAAATAATTTTTATTGCTTAGAAGGACATGTGTCCTTTCAAACCTCCCTTTTAATCGGACATTTTACAAAATTGTTCAGACATCTGCCATTTTGGATTTTTCCTGAGACACTTAATCGGTAAGCATACACAACCATCCCAATGTGCTACAAGAAGTTTTCCAACGCATTGTTGGGCGATTTAAAATGACGTGGCCTTTTCTGAATTTTCTCGAATCAAGACAGCCGCTTACAGCAAAATAAATCGCACAAACAGCGTAAATTCTTCTTGTAATGTTTTTGGAATCAAATGCGATGAGTTAACAAGACATTCAAAGCCAAAGCTAAGTAATTTTTGTGCTCCGTCACCATGTCCGTGTATAATTTAAAATTGGTCGGACATTTTCGGATTTTGGTCGGACAATGTCCAATGACCGACTGTTATTTCCAGCACTGCACTTCTGTGAATAGTTGTTAAATAATCATAATATACCTTGATCCTGTGTTCAGCTGTACTTGATTGTTCTCTGAGTTGCTCCAGTTCTGGTAACTGAGACAGTGCGTCACCAAGTCTCCTGTAAAAGATCAGCATCGAGAAAGATGTAATGTTTATGGTGACGAGTGTGGGAAAAAGAAAAAATGGAGTCCCAGATGGGATAAATGTTAAACAAAAACGTAAGTACATAACATGTTAAGAAACCTCTCAATTATCTTTGTGCATACTTAAAGTTCAATGTATGCAAAGTATAGTCATATACATGTCCTGTTTGTTATCTTTAGGTTGTTTTAATAATTTAAGGATTTATACTTTTTCAAATTTAATAAATAAGTTTTAAAAGTAGCACATTTTCTTTCCTTTACACTAAATTATTAGTGTAAAGGAAATAAAACATGCTACCAGTACTTCTAAAATTTATTTGTAAGCCTTCATTAGTACCTTTTGACATTTTCAAGTTGACTCTCGGCATCCTCAAGTTTATTTTGTACTGCAGCTTTCTCAGTTCCTATTCTGTAACAAAGTAATGTACATGTAGTTTAGTATGTTATAAAGCACAAATGCTTAGAGGTGAGATCAAAATCTTCATCACCCATTTGTTATGAATGTACCCAATATCAAATAAGGTTTAATGTATGTAGCCATTATCACTCCCAGAGTCAATTATGGAGACATATAGTGTAGTTCTAACTTTTTAGTCTGTGGACGAAATCCTATGGCGTGACCATTCAAATGAAACCTCTTCAGCAGTACTTTTGCATGGTACCATTTGTTCTAACTTTTGAGTCTGTTGACGAAATCCTATGGTGTGACCATTCAAATGAAACCTCTTCTGCAGTACTTTTGCATGGTACCATTTGTTCTAACTTTTGAGTCTGTGGATGAAATCCTATGGTGTGACCATTCAAATGAAACCTCTTCAGCAGTACTTTTGCATGGTACCATTTGTTCTAACTTTTGAGTCTATTGATGAAATCCTATGGCGTGACCATTCAAATGAAACCTCTTCTGCAGTACTTTTGCATGGTACCATTTGTTCTAACTTTTGAGTCTGTTGATGAAATCCTATGGTGTGTTCATTCAAATGAAACCTCTTCAGCAGTACTTTTGCATGGTACCATTTGTTTTTCAAAATCTTTAGTCGCAAATGCACCCGATACAGGCGCAATTTCGAACCCTGTTGTCCTAAGCACTTTACAATGTATAAAATATTAATCACATCGTGATAAAATGATCACATCATCAAATGTGATAATTTGAACTGAGTTAAGATGCTGAGCACAACACACATGATTCTACCAGTTATTGAGAGACTGTAGTCGATGGTCTGACCAGGATTCGATACTACACGCACGTGAACAGTCTCCTGCTCTGAAATCTGATGCCCTACCAACTAAGATAATCAGCCTTTTCTTGAATGAAACTGAGATGACTTGTTTACTATTTATGTAAAATGATCACCTGAATAAAGAACTCTTCATCTCCATTTGTTTTTTACTTGAATCTTCTTGTAACTGCAATAAAAAATTAACAAACATACATATGTACGCTGTACACTGTACTGTATTGTATTTTCTTGAACAAATACCCAGAATATTCATCTCAATTTTCATGTTCTGATTCTTCAACCTCAATAAACCATAATATATTATTGGTAATAATTATTAATAGTAGAAGGCAGTTGCACAGTACCTAGAGTAAACCTAACCATCCTTGACTTCATGTACAGTATTCTACTACCTGACTCTTTTTTTAGGGGGAGAGGTTGGCATGAATTTTTGATTTTAAAGCCAAGAGGGTGCTTACATTGTATTTACTTAGGATCGTGGTTGATAATTGAGGATATATGGTAACTTCATGGTAATTTCCCTCAGGCTGAGAGTATGCTGGTAGAGGGGGACATTGGTGTTTGCGGTATTGGGCAATTTTTCATGCGGTACTTCGGTAATTTTAATATAAAATTGCGGTATTGCGGTATTCCCAAAACCTGCGGGATTCCGTTTTTTAGCGTTTTGGTTGGTTTTAAAAATTATCCTCCAGTGTTTTACGACCCTTTTTTGATCCTTTTTCAGTTTCTTGTCGTCCTTGTCAAACTTGTCATTTCGAAAACGCTTCGAAACAGCTCTAAGATCCTCTAATCCGTCACACCAGTTTATATTACATGAAAGGTGATAACACTTTGGTTGTTTTACAACCAATTAAAAGTCATTAACTTGCCTTAACATTCGAAAAACAAAATCTAAGTAGATATTTGCGGAAAATTTAATGAACAGAGTAACGGTTTCGGTATTCTAACGATTTTGGACAAGGTTTTTGACGTATTGTGGTATTTAGCGATTTTTTTTTGCGATATTACGGTATTTGTCAATTTTGTTGGCGGTATTGCGGTGTTCAGAACCCCCCCATGCCCCCCTCCTGGTGCTCATACAACGGTAGAGAGAGACCAGGGTTATTCTACATTGTATAACGGTTACGTGGAAGAACTTTAGGTTGGATTTTTGCTGTGTGATGGTTTACACACCTCATCTCGTTCTGCACAAGCTTTCAGCTTTTCTCTTTGAAGGTTTTGCAATTTTTGTTCTGATTTATTACGGAAAGCCTCATACTCCTTTCTCAGCTCCTTTAACTGATCTTTTGCACTCTTCTCCTGCTCTGCGATGCACAAGAAGTTCTGTTGCAGGTCTTCGTACTTCTCTTCCAGTCGTCGAAATCCTAGTTTCTGGTTTCCAGTATCTTTTTCGTATTGTATTCGGGCTCGTTTCCTGTTAGTTTCGAGGCTATTCATTTCAGTCTCTAACTGTGCTATTTTGCTTCGGCTTTTGATCAACTCCACATCCTTTTCTCTTTCCTTAGTAAGCAGACTTCCTTGGCTGCGTGATTTACCCGAAGACCTGCTGGACATAAGCTTATGCATGGAAGAACTTGGAGCTTTGAAGCTTGTCTCGCCGGGAGAATCGTTGTACGTTAACCGGCCTTTTGGATCATTGGACAAAAATTGATCGAATTCACCCATAATTCTCACGAAAGCAGTGCTGTCCTCTGGCGTTTTGAGTATATTCATCTTACAACAGAAAGGACCTTGCCGTAAACGCAGTTAGAAAGCCGTCAAAGAAACAAATAAACGCGCTAACAACCGCTTAGTTAACAACCTTTGGCCGCCATTTTGAAAAAAAATTGTAATCGTTAAGCATCTTGGGACTGTTAAAAACTAACCAATCAAAACGGCGGATTTGGGCAACTCACGAGAAAGGCAATGGGAACGAATTGTCACACAACACAACACAAATAAAAGCACAGCCAAGTCAAAACTACCTATGAAATGTCTTCTAAATTGGTACGAAAAGGCTTAGATCTGTTGAATAGCGATACAGGTTCAAAATCGCAGAAACGTAAGGCAACTCAAAAAGAAAAACAGCCATCCAAAAAGCGAAAGAGAAACTCGGGTGTGCCAAGCAAAGACAAGCAACAACCACGTGGTCGAGTTCAACAGGGCTTGAGGTTATCATCAGGTAATTATAAGCATTCATAAACGGTTTGATGGCAAGAACCCAATATTACGCGATCATGAAACCCTTACAGGAATCGCATAGGAATATGTATTAATCCATCGTCTCCATTGCGAAACAGAAATACCCCAGAATTGCTGCGTGAAATGATCTGACTGCGTGACAAGGAGATCTGGACATGCCTACTCCTCCCCCATCCCCGGGAGTTTTGTCGTGTTCACGGATCATGTGTACTTAAGGCACCCGTCGGCCGACTATCAACCGTCACTATCGGCCGAGTATCGGTCAATATATCGGTCGACATGTCGGCCAACACTCAGTTGATATGTCGACCGATTATTGGCTGATAGTGACGGTCTACATTGGTCGCCCGAGTGTCGGTCAACATATCGACTAACATGTCGACCGAGACCCGGCCGATATGTCGGCCGATACTCGGCCTACATATGAAACATGTAATGGCTGGTATATGTTGACCGATACTCGGTCGACATATCGATCGATAAGCCACCGACATTTGGCCGATACTCTACCGACACTCGGCCGATACTCTACCGACACTCGGCCGATACTCTACTCGATATGTCGACCAACGTTCGGTCGATCTGTCGGCCGATACACTGGTCAACATGACGACCGAATATCGGTCGACATATCGGCCAATACGCGACCGACACTCGACCATAAGTTGACCGAGTATCGGCCGATATGTCGACCGATACTCGGCCGATAGTGGCGGTCGACAGTCGGCCGACGGGTGCCTTAAGTACACATGATCCGTGTTCACTATCACATTAAACATACCCCGTCCTTCACAGCTACTATCCTCAGCCAAGCGGCCCATCAGCCCAACCCTCATCTTCAGATTTCTGTAACAATAAGTGACTGGGTTCCTTACAACTCCCCACTGGGATGCATCCATAATAGGGTTACTTCCAGTATCATTGCTGATACCCATTAAAACAACTGGATGGAGCCATCTTTTACAATACAAAATATGGTGGGTGAGAGGGCCTTGAGAAATAGCCGTTAGGGTATACTTCCTTATATTAGCTCTGTAGGTATGTGAAGCCCCAATGTGTATGTTTTTTTTTTTCCATTTTGGTCTGAAAAGGTGGGCCACACACCCCGACCCCAAGAGATACAGGTGGTTAACATTGGAGATGTAGAAATGTCCCCCACTCCTTACCCTTCCTGTGAGCACATCACCCTGATCAGGCCATGTTTTTCAGAGAAATAAAAAATGTTTCCATTAACATAAGCGGTAGATGGAATTTGATGTAAAAATTTGAGCTCAATCAAAGTTATTGCAACTCAATTCAAGTAATCACAAGTACACACAAGTGCTGGCCAAATTGTGATAACTTCTGTTCCCATTTGGCCAGAGTTTATTGGCATAGTTTTCCCTGGTGCTTGTGGTGTTAATTGCACCTGGAGCTGGAAATAAGGAATTATTTGAAAACAATTTGCAGGTCAGAGAAAAACAGCACAGCCAGTTGACTTCACTGAACAGAATTTGGAGTACTTCAAGAAAGCCACATGGAAAATTAAAAAAGACACTTACGACAAAGTAAAGTCATAGTTTTACTTTATTCATCTTATTTACATACTGGTATATATCATAATGTAAATTATTAAAAGTAGAGCTCTGTTCTTATTGTGAAATATTTACATTGTATAGGAGGATCTTGGTTTATCTATTATCGTAATGATACAACTAGCTATACATAGGCAAACTTACTATGCTCTGAAAATTTGAGCATGACATGGTGAATAATTTGAGAAATGAGCCTTTTAAGTGTCAACATTTTACAAAGAATGTATGGTTGACGGGCAACTCTTGCCGTCCTGTCATACATTGTTTGTAAATTTTACAGATTTTGAAAGCTAATTTCTCCATGAATATTCAACACATCGAACTAATATTTACCACGATTTCAAAGTGTGACATACTCTTTTAGTTTACAATGTATGCATTCCATTTGTTAGTAGTTTAGTGTTTGATTCATGCGAACAAGGCAAAATGTAAACAATTAGCAAAGATTCCCCTATAGTCCCAGTGGTCTACAGGTTAAGTGGGACTGGATGAAGTGTATGTTCATACAGTGGTAGATCTAGGGAATGGGTTCAGGGACCTGGATCCTCTTGTTGTGCAATGGGTACCCTAAACGAGAATACTGAGCGGGGTGGGGAGTGTACGAGGGAATTACAGTTCAGTCATGAATCATGAATTGAAAATAGTTCTAAGACATTTATATGACCAGGTTTAGTCAAATAATATGTTGATTAAAGGCTCTTTCCGTTTTTCTTATTTATGCAGATTTTAGAAAGACAGAAAAAGCTTCAAAGGAATAACAACCCAGAAGAAAAGCAGGAAGAATCAGATACAGAAAAAGGAGGGCTGTTTGATGACTAAAGGAAAACTGTTCATGTTAATTATTTAGATGGATGTGGCACAGCCATGAACGAACATCACGTCTTGTGTTTTAACTGCCTGGCGCTCAGAGCTGGAGAAAACAAATTTGAGTGAATTGCAGCAAACTCTCTCTAACACAGACAGACACACCCTCTTCATATTATGGAGGTGCCTGTGGTGCTGTAGGTTACCTTGGGAACAAGAGGTATTTCTCGTGCAGTATTGTGAAGCGACCCACCAGCTAAATTCGAATTAATCTGCGGCCAAACAGTAGTCTGCAGTACAAGTTAAGTGTTTAAGCAGTGCTGTTTTGCGGGGGTGCAAGATAAAAGACACTAACAGAATGCGTGAAAATTCTTTTGCACCCGGAGAATCCCAAGCCAGGGACCACCCCCGCGTGTTCGTCTTCGAGAGGTGTTCACAAGAGGGAGTGAGCTGTGCTCCTTTTGAGGAATAGGATCACAAAGGAACACGGAAGCCCATGCTTCTACGTTTTGGAAAAAGTTAGAAAGGGATTTTATCGTTTGGCGGCTGGTGTCCTTTTCTATGGGATCTCCTAACCTTTCACCAGACACATAAAAATGCGCGTGCGCATAGGAATGCGTCTCCCGGAAGTGAATGATCCCTTTGCCGGCATAAGCAATACACAGTTCTGATTGCATTCGTTTGGCCAATCGCGTATTTCTTTCTTCATTCCGTGTCTCAGCGCTTGGACGCTTTCCATTTTTGTTCCCAGTTCCAAAGGAAATGCCGACTGGAAGTCGCGCTGCTCAGCTTATCTGGCCTCATGTTTTTCACGGTTTAGACATAGTCTGGTTGCCCCCCTGCTATCTCCCTCGCTTGCGCAGTCAGGTTAGATATCGGCGCTCGTGGACGTAAAAATGAAGGCCGCGCTGAGGTGTCGTTCGTTTCGTTTAACGGAGCCCGTACATCTGTGAGGTTGAGTACCTCTCGTGAGGAATGCGCCGTGCTAGCTGCACTATGTTCTCGTGGTCTCCGTACCTCTATAGCGGAGTTGTCTGTCGAGGACCAGGATTCGCGTTTAGAGTAGCAGTACTGTGAAGGTTCTGTTCTGTGTTTTCGTATTCGCGATCTCGTTTGAGGGCTATAACATGTTGTCGGGGGAAAATCCTCCACTAGCATTTCTTCCGAGAGCTGCCAAAAATAAAAAAATAGAGGAAAAAAGGTTTGGAGAAGATAAAATTAAAGAAAATAACTTGATGATTAGCTCCAGGAGAAACAGTGGTTTGTCTTTCCTCGAACCTATCGAACATTAAGGCCGGGGGGTTGGTGAGAAACGAACCTCGCTATTTCCCGTAGTGTTTTCTTACATAAAAGTTTCTTAAGTGGCGTTTTAACATTGTAACTTCAATAAAAAAGTATAAAATCTTCACTTTGAACGTAATCTTTCTCTTTGAAAGTAACCTTTCTCTCGCTTAAATTTTTCTCTATAACAAATTCAATCACTGAAACCCATGACTGTTTTCAAATGGAATTATAAATACAGTGTTCCATACCTTTAGAAATCTTCTAAGTTCCTTTTCGACAGCTTTATGGCCGTTAGTTGAGGCTACCTATAAAAGAGAAGAAGTGATATCCCCAAAGAACAAGAAAGCTATCATTGTTATTGAATAACTGCCGGAATTTTGCTTTAATTGAGCTCTGATTGGGTCAAACGAGGAAAGTCAACAATTTTAAGTCGAGTCGAGTCGAGGACAGTATCGAGGAGAGTTGATAGTGGAGTCATTATTAGAGTCGATGAGAGTCAAACTCTTTGAGAGCGCACGGAAGTTGATCACAAGGCAAGGAAAACGGTGGTAAGAGATAAGGAAAGATTGAACTCTTGCCAAACGCACGGCGACTCTCGTTTTCCTTTGATTTTCATAATGTGTTCTTTTTTTACGAATATGTGCCTGACAGTCAAACTAAAACCAAGCGACACTTGGCTAACGCGCGTTTCCCGCGCTTGGCATTGGTTACCCGATTCCTAAGTAGATCTTTCCCTGTAACCTGTTTTACATTGCTAAGCACAAAAATGGCAAAGTGACCGACTAAAAACAATATCTAGAATTATCTCACTCAAAGCACGAACTCCAGTGTGACCAATAAAGACGAATCAAGTAAACTCTCGGAGTGAATCTGACGCAAACTTACGTGTAAGGGGATCTGGCCATAGCGGTTAACAAGTGTAGCATCTGAAGAAAAAATAAACAAGGGGTTAATTTGAATGCTATATAGGAGCTGTTAAAACCGAATTGCAGAATATACTATTGCCGGAGCGTGGATTCACTCCAGTATAATTGATGCCGGGAAAAAGTCTGGCTCCATACGACCGCTGACGATTGCTAAACTCGCTGTTGCTCTGCGATCGCCAAGGTAGCGTTTCGTTTAGACATTCCAGTTGTAGTTTTAGGCAAGAATTTAGATGTTTTGGATTTTCGGTCTCTCATGGGAAGTGGATAACAGTTCATCACATTTGATTTCGTGACAGGCGATCCACAAATCAAATATTGTCACTGGTGAAACTGAAGGTTTGGCATTTACCTGCTCCCTCCTTCAGCAGCAAATTGGTGATGTTGAGCCTGCCATACATGGCCGCTGTGTGAAGCGGCGTCTGTCCATCAAAGTCAGACACATTCACGTGACCGGTCCATCTTATCAATCGTTTAAGGGCCCTTGTATCGCCGGTGCTCGCAGCGCTATTCATAAGATGAGCCAACTGGCACTCGCTGATGGTTCCTCCACGCGCCTTCAGATGTTCTGCGACTCCGTGATGGCCATTTACAACTGCGTCTGTATAAATCCATCAAAATGGTTATTCTAAAACCTTAGATAAAACACACGTCGACAATCAAGCGTGATTACGCCCAATAATTTATCAAAAAATGCGTCATAAGATCCTATTTCTATCAAAGTCATCAAAATGGTCATTCATTAAAATTTTTATGAAAATGGTTATTTTTAAACCTCTGCAGATAAAATATACCTAGACAATCAAGCGTGATAGTTATTAAATCATGCGTAATAGGTTCCTATTTCTATCAAAGTCATAATTATGTCAGAACCATAGCTAGCATGAGGCGAACCGAGGCATTTGTCTCGGTAAAAATAAAAGCTTTAATACTAGTACAAGATGATTGGATCTCTCTTGTAAGAGGCTACGCCTACTAAAAAAAAAACAACAAAATTAAAGAAGTGTTTATTTTTTCTGATATTGCCTTGGTAAGAATTTTCGTCTGGCTACGGCCCTTTATGTTCATGCGCCTAGAGACTTAACGAGAATTGATGGTAAAGGAAGATGCAAAATCGACTTCAACTAACAATAGACACCAGTGGTGGATAACTCCGGGCCAATCGTCTCTCTTCAGTGCGATCCAACAAATGTAGGATTATCTCGTCCTGGAACGTTGCAACGTTTAAGAGAACCATTGTTGCTCGAGTGTGCTTAAATCATCGAGCAAGGAGTTACCTTCCTTGTTCCTGCGCAGTGCGCGTAGCGTTCACATCTTACCATGTGATTTCGTTTTCCCCCCTTTGCCGAGGAAAAGCAGCAGTGCTGAGGGCGAGTTGCCTAACGCTTAACACCGGGCATAACTCCTAAAGTCTGATGTTCAGCACAGTCAAACTCTCTATTTTAAGGTAAGTTATAGTCAAGTGAGGCCTTAAGCTACTGTATCCAAGCCCGAAAAAGCCTGAAAAAAAAATCAGGGCTTTTCAACGGGAATCGAACCCGTGACCTTCGCGTTACCGGTGCGATGCTCTACCAACTGAGCTATCAAAGCCACATACGTTGGGAGCAGGTCAAATGTGAGTTCATGTGGAACTACACGAGGGCGAAGTTAGCAGTTATGCCGGTGTTAAGTCATATAAATAAGCAACTCACTCATGGACGCTGGAACAGTACACGCGGGAGTTAACGTGTTGTTATTAGGTAGCTTATAGCAGCCACGATGACAACGGCAAGGAAAACGTCATTGAAAAAAGAATTCGCGCTCTTTAAAATTACTTTGCAACTGTTCCAATTTGTTGAATTTGTCCGATGTAACTGAGGCCCCGTCCACACGTATCCGGATATTTTTGAATCCGCAACTTTTTTGTTACGGATTAGAAAATATTCGCGTCCACACGTAGCGTATTCGAATCGTATTTGCCCGAATTCGCCGGATACGTGTGGACGGAAGGCCAATCCGCAACAAAAAAGTTGCGGATTCAAAAATATTCCGTATACGTGTGGACGGGGCCTGAATTGTATAGGAGCTGAATTCATAGTGACGGCTTTCAAGATCAAATAGAGAAAGAAAAATTGACCGTCGTGTATTCCGGACACACTTGTTAACGTTCTCCAAAAAACCTATAATTTGACATTTGACGTTGTTATTTTGCAGTGAACTGCTAAGAAATGTACCAAATGTAAAACGCACGTGCAGAGGCATTGTTTTCGCTCATGAAACCTACTGTTTTGTCGTCGTGGTTGCTAAAGTTCCCTATAACGCATGCACGACTGCAAGTGAACACAGTCCCTCGGGTCATTCAAGGGATTCACTGCTGACAAAATGAAGCCATGCCATTTGCCGTTAATGTTAGCACTTTTAAAAAACTTTCTCAAAACAACGATTCAATGACTAAGAATCATGTCGTTCTTTCTTTTGTTTTTTGTTTTTTGCGCAATTCACAAAGTGAAACGAGTCCTATATTTGTCAGATAGAGCAGTTTTCAATTGAATGTCGTAAAACCAAAACCAAAGTAATTACTGTGACCAATCACAGCAGTCGTAAACAATCCAATGAACCAATCAGAGCTCGAAGCAATTAAATGTCGGCGGCGCCTAGCGCGGGAAAACGCGTGCGAGCAAGTCACGATTGGTTTTGATTTTACTTCTGATTGGTCGAGAAAGTGGCGCGAGATTTTTTGGCCAATCACAAAGTGTAGCAATGCAAAACAGGAATTTCGACACTCAATTGAAAACTGCTCTATCGGAATCTACTTGGAATGATTAGAAAACCGCAAGAAAAAAATACCAACTACAAAAAGCGAACAACACACTTGCCGAAAAAAAAAGATAAAGAGAATTCTGTTATCCAGCCCAGTGGCCCATTAAGGTAAAGCTTATCTTCGTAGCATGAAGCAGCCTGGAGCATTGTTCCTCCCCCTCTCCCCAAATCGGACGGGTGTGGGATGCAAGTCTGTTGTTAGAGTACCCTTCACCCTAGTAGAGGTCTATAACTAATGCCCAGAGACGATTTAGAACACAACTTCTCACACTTTAAAATCAATATATTGAAGACGTGATATTTTCACTTAAAACCAACATCATTATTAGCCTAAGCGCAGACGTCTCCGATTGCCTGACTGAGTGTGCTTCACACGACTGGAAACTAACTCTCCGCAATAGCGATGCACTTGACTACCAAGGCATATTTAAAATCAATCTACTTTATCTAGGGATAGCCCCTCAGCATCTACGTCCGACGAAGGTAGCAAACAGGAGGCATCTGCACGCGGGCTACACATTTATTTTCATTATATACACTACACTTTAGCCATTAAACAAACACGAAAGCGCGTCATAAAAAGAACAAAGCTCTTGTTAACTTCGACACCGAACCTTCAATATGTTAACTCATATTGCATTGATTCAGAAAAATGTCAGTCTTACTGACCGAGCGCTGTATAGTTGCTCAAACTTAAGGTCGCTCCCAACAGTTTCCACGACTTAGATTTTGATGAGTCACTAAAACCACTCTCTATCAGTTGATGCTACAATCATGATATCAAACGAATGCCCAATGATTGGTGAACACGTTGTTATCACTTTTTGTGACACAATATGTTACGATAGCAACAGTATAACGTGCTAAATTTTCGAAAATTCAAGGTGGCTCTGAACCCCACCTACAGAATTTTTTTAAACTTTGCCAAAAGTTGCATCTTCTCCTACTGATCAAAATTCGACAATAAAAATGAGGTTTATCGAGTCATTTTTGAGTTATTAACACTTAAAGCTAAAATTAAGGGTGTTTTCAGCACGTTATACTGTTGCTATCATAACTTATTGTGTCACAAAAATGATAACGTGTTCACCAATCATTGGGCATTCGTTTGATATCATGATTGTAGCATCAACTGATAAAGAGTGGTTTTAATGACCTATCAAATTCTAAGTCTTGAAAAGTGTTGAAAACTGTTGGGAGCCACCTTAAAGTGAATTATTGCGGAATTCAACGAAAGACAAAATTTTGTTCTATTCGTCGAACTTCACCGGAATGCCGTCAGTGTGCGCTTTCCGGCCGGTTGAGATATTTGTGTCGAAATCAAACCTTTTTGGTTAGTACGTATTAAAAAATCCCTCTCCTACCAAATATGAACTCAAATTGGTAAAAGGCCGTCGTGAACAGTTCAAACTGTTATGTGCAACAGTTTCGAAGAGAATCTTATTGTCTCTGCAAGTTTACGGACCCTGTTGGCTCATTCTCGTCCCAGAGCCTCGATCCTTTTGGCCAGCGCCACAGATTACTGACTCTGGCCGGTTCCAATTTTAAAGTCGTTCTGCGCACACTCGGAGTTTATTCCGCTCAAATCTGATTGGACAACAGTCGAAAATGAGCACTCTGCGCATGCTCAACAAAATGGAACAGGCCAAAATCCGTGATCCGTGGCACTGGCCAAAAGGATCGCGGCTGTGGTATAAGAATAACCTTGGTCCTTCCAGAGAAGGTCCCTTCCACAGCGCATGTTCGTGTTTAAACAGGGGCTTCAGTAAAAACCTGCATAAAGAACACGTGATTTTCTGTCCTGCGACAGGCTGAAATGGTTCTTATATAGAGTGTTTTCACATTATGTCATAAAAAATCTAAAGTATACTTCCTACAAAGCTGTTTCTAACGTGGTATGTGGATACAAGTGTTATAATCTTTCACAAAAAGTTTCAGGTTTTAACGATGTTTCGTTTTCGATTTATAAACGTTGTAAATGTGTCACGCAATTCGTCACGCTATTTCAGATAAGCCGTGAAAATAAACAAAATTGAACTAGTTGAAAGTTATTAATGAATTATAGATGCTTATAAGCCGATTTCATGCCTCTTATAGTGAATACAATATTTTGTGATGAGATTTTTGGTGTTATTAAGACTTTAAAGTCTTGAAATTATTGGCCGCCATGTTGGTGTCCCTAAGTGGAACACCAGGATGGCCGCTCCATACATTTCTTACTAAAAATGTCTATACTCATTCGCTTATAACTCTTGAATGAAATGCTCTTGCGCTTCAAAATTTGGCCCAAATGTGTAGTTTTAAACTCTCTACAATTCTATAAACATTTTAGAATCGAAAACTGCTTCTGAATTTTGATATGACGTCAGTGAAAACACTCTATATTGGATGAGTATTGTTAAATCAGGCTGAATAGGTTTTTACTAACAGAGTGAAAACAATTATTTCTGATATGGTGTGTCTATTTAAAATTTGTTTTAATTAGTGAATCATTAACCCTGACAGGTCTAATAATCACACTAAAAGAAATACATCACTATTTAGTTCATTAAATAGTACTATGCTGCATGGATTTAGTTTTTGTACTCTACTGTGTGTTTTCAATGGCCCTTAAAGTGCCTATCACCCCTAGAAAGTTATATTCAGAATCAACTCTATGTACATTGAATAGTTGAATGGTAAAACATTTCTTGTTTTGAACGTCGCGTTTGTGAGTTATAGAGATTTGAATTTACAAAATGCTAATTAGATGACGTCAACCCGGGAATTTGTCATTATTTCTACGCCAATTTACAATGGGCAGATTACAGCTTGAGGATAATTAATTTGATAAATAATAAAAATAAACTGTGGATAGTCAATTGATTCGTAAAAAATGTTACTTGGAGGTGAAAACAAGTAGTTGTATACTAAATGATTCCCGGGTTGACGTTATCTAATTAGCATTTTGTAAACATTCAAATCTCTATAACTCACTAACACGACGTTCAAAACAAGAAATGAAATATTTTACCATTCAACTATTCAATGTACAGTCAACTCTCGCCTTGCGGACACCCCGCTATTACGGACGCTCGCTATTACGGACAAATTTCAGATCCCCGGCGGAAAAAATAGAGGTTTGACTGAAAACAACTCCCGCTATTACGGACTCTCGCTATTACGGCATTACGGACACTTTTGTGGTACCAACGTAACAATTTTATTGTTTTCACTCTCGATAAAGCGGACACTGAAAAGTTCTCATGTAACATGATTACGTAAAATGGCAGTCTGTTCTTCTTCATTTGTCAACAAACACTTCAAAATAGTCTGGAATGTTTATTTTCTCGTACCGCCGGTCAGACTTGTTTCATGTAGACTTTTCGGTATCTTCACTTCAGCTTGCGCCTTTTCCTTTTAGGCTCTTCAGTCGCTAAACTCTCATCCTCCTTTCTCAACGACTTCCTAGCACTCTCGCTACTGTTGATCAGCTCGTCCAGTCTTTCAAGATATGTTTGGTCACCATATAGTTCATAAATGACTGGAATCTCAAGCCCTAGACCGCCACCTCTGTTAATCCTCTTCCCGCAGATTATAGACAACCCTCTGTGGTTGTCCCTTTTCAAAAAGCACGACACAATTTTCGACAGCCCCAGAGGAATGTGTCCTACAATGCGTCCATTTTCTTCTGTTACGGCCACAGCAAACCTATCTTTTGCATTTTCTGGTTCTCGCTGAAGTGTCAATTGCTTGTTAATTTCAGGCTCAAATACATCTTTGTAGGCATGATGACCTCTCATCCAAGAAAAATATCGCTTGCATTCCTCATTAGTACATTGTTCTGCCATGATGTATTAATAATGTACTGTTCACGAATTGCAAGTCTTGCGAGTTATGATGAATGCGTGTTACAAAATGTACTTTCACTGCGTGAACAGCGCGTGTTCGCATTACGAAACGTAATTTCCGGTTTCAGAAAACTATAGTCACAAGCCATGTGCCATGTGCTTTGGTCATTCGATCGAGTTAACTGCAGCTGAACAAGTTTTCTGGATTTTCATCTACCTTTTGTCATGTCAGAGCGGAATTCCAGTAAGAAATCAAAAAAACCGAGGAATGAGCTGTCTTTGGATCAGCGTTTCAAAATAGTAGAAGAACACGAGGGAGGAAATAGCTCCGTACGTCAACTTGCTGAAAAGTATGCGTGTGGAAAAACCCAAGTAAGCAACATTCTTAAGAATAAGGAAAAAATAAGAGAAGAGTATGAAAGAGGGCTGCCTATAGCAAGAAAGCGAAATCGTACTTCCCAGTACTCGGACCTAAACGATTCTGTTTGGGAATGGTTTAAGAAGAAAAACGACCAGCATGTACCAGTTGACGGCCCCATGATCCAAGAGTTTGCACAAAAGGCAGCAGAGCATCTTGGTTACTCTGATTTCAAGGCATCAAGTGGTTGGCTCACAAGGTTTAAAGAGCGACATAATCTTTCCCAGCACAAAGTTTGTGGAGAATCAGTGGACGTCTCAGAAGATACAGTGGTTTCGTGGAAAGAGCGTCTGGGATCCATTATTTCTGGTTATGACCCGACAGACATTTGGAACCTGGATGAAACCGGCTTCCTGTTTCGCGCCTTACCCGACAAGAGCCTTTCAGAGAAAGCCAAAAAATGTAGGGGTGGCAAGAAATCAAAGGAACGCTTAACTGTCGCCTTGCTGGTTTCTGCAACAGGGGAAAGGAGAAAGCCCATTGTCATTGGAAAATTCGCAAATCCAAGGTGCCTGAAAAATGTCAATAGAAATGATCTGCCTTGCGAATATTTACATCAAGCCAAGGCATGGATGACGTCAGATCTCCTCCACAAGATTCTAAGCCAATTGAACAGCTTCTTCAAAAGCAAAGACAGGTCAATATTGCTTTTTCTGGACTCTGCTGGTTGCCACCCGTATGACCTTAAAGGCCGTTACTACAATGTCAAACTTGTGTTTTTTCCTGTAAATTGCACGTCAAAACTTCAACCCCTAGACTTAGGCGTAATCCAGAACTTTAAGGTACACTACAAGAAGTTACTGTTAAGGCATGTTATCACCCTGGCTTCGGAGGAAAACAGTGCAAGTGGCATCGCTAAAACCCTCGATGTTCTGCAAGCCATGAACTGGATGGCAACTGCATGGTCCAAAGTCGAGGCTTCAACAATAAGCAAGTGCTTTGCTGCTGGTGGAATATCAGCTGACGTTGCAGACGTAGAAGATGAAGGCGACCCTTTTGATGACCTGGACACAGAACTTCAGGATCTGATTGAACATGCTGCACCTGGCTGTGGTATTAGCACCGAGACATTCATCCGATCAGAAGAAGAATTACCAGTCTGTTATAGCATTTGCAACGAACAGCAGCTTCTGGACTCAATCAGTAACCAGAGTCAAGAAATTGTGATTGAAGATGATGGCGAAAGCGGGAGTGAAAACGAAGAGAGTGAAAGTTCATCTGCGGCTTGCCCACAGACTTCCACTCTAAAAAGCTTTGCAGAAGTTGTTGCCAGTGTTCAAGAAATACAGCGTTTCCTGGTACAGCATGGGCAAGTCTAACTGGCAAGTGATTTTAGTAGACTTGGTGATAAAGTCAGTGAAACTGCTGTCAAACGAAGAAAGCATCAAAGCACGCTGGATGACTATTTTAAGAAGAAATAAAAGCATGTGATATCTGACTTAAACAGCCTGACGTTTGGCCAGGTTTCTTTTCAGTTGATGACAGTCTGCACAGTGAACTGCAGGGAACAGTTACTGTTTGAAATAGACCGAGTTTGATCGTCTTTTTTTAAATTAATATTTCAGTTTCAGTTCACGTTGTTACGTTTTTGTTCGGCACGGCAATTGAAGGACCGTATCGTTTAAATGTGGTGTTTATCGTATACTTGGCACATTTAACACATTAAAGATATAAAATTACCCCACTGGTATAGTGTATATTAACTTAGCACCCTTTAATGGCACTTTTATTTCCGTACCCCGCTATTACGGACTCTCGCTATTACGGACACAAAACGCCGGTCCCGAGGGTGTCCGTTATAACGAGAGTTGACTGTACATAGAGTTGATTTTGAAAATAACTTTCTAGGGGTGATTGGCCCTTAAAGCACGCTTGGGTATGCACCAGTGTTTTCTGACCTTTAGTAATTTTTCGAATAAGAACCTACTTCATTTGCGAGCTAAAGTGGTTCTTATATATCAGGTGCTTAATTGGTCCAGTTCTTAATCCGCAGTTCCTTTTATGCGAATTTTTACTGTATAACGTATATTTGACATAAGTGGCGCTCAGGCTATTCGAGGTTACATATTTACATTGCAGATAAAACCGGTAATCAGCCCAGCAACAGTTTGCCGTGTATGGCCGTACATTAAAAGGACTTTGTCAGTGAGGCATTTTTAGAAATACTGTGAAAAGCCAAAAACCAAAAAGAAACGAAAACTTAAAAGATATGGAGCAGTTTTGTTAAAATTAACGAAACTGAGGAACTAAAAGAACATGCACTAAGAAAGGGCAGGATTGCCGCTTAAAAATGTTGTGCCAAAGTATTCAAGTTTTGCCTACCTAGTTTTGAGCGATTATTTCGAAGTTCGGAATAATCGCTCAAAACTAGGCAGGTACCTCTTCCTTTGATAATTCATTTTACTTAGTGAGGGGTACTTGTCATCATTTTAGCACTGCTTTGACAAAAAAGACACCTGTAAAATTCACCTCACATAGTCCCAATTAAAGCTGGTGGTCGTATAAGGCCAAAGACTCAGACTGTATTTTCTGGTTTCCTGACCAATCCGACTTATCTTTCAAACCTGGGGATATTTTGGGTTTAAATAGAAACAAGCTATTCGAAATGCTGTACCGTCTAGTATAAAGCTATCCTGACTGAGATTTTCCCCTTTTTCGACATAGTTATTACTTTTTTCACTATAACCAGAACAACAGCATTTTTGTTTTTGGCCCTAAGTTGCTGTAATGTGACCAGGCTTTGACTGAGCGGTAGACAACTAGCCGTAAAGAGCTGGCCACGTTAAAGATATGCCATAAACCATAATCATCAAACATTTTTGGATCGATCTTTTTCTCAAAGTGCTGCTCATCTACCTTTTCATTATTTGCTGTCCGTGCGCGAACTGCGGTTGCAACTTATGCTGGCAACGGTCCAATCTTGAACTCATTTTCAGAAACTGGCCGGCCAGACCGGTCAGATTGTAACTAGAATTCGGCTTTGTGAAGACATGTTCCAACAAGAATTAATCAGTCTGGCCTAACAGTTCTGGTAAATTAAAGAATAATATTTACGAATTGAGTGGTCTGTCCAGCCAGTTCTGTCAAATTGTAAGCGTCTTAAGTCGTATTCGATTAAGGCTGGCTCTCCCTTTTTATGTCAAAGCTATATAACAGCAAATCTACACTGAATCAAATTCAAATTTAGTCTTTCGTAATAGACCTCTTTAGCTTGCACGTTTTGTTTTCCCAATGTAGGTCATGTAATGTTACCCTAGAGAACAGTTTCTTTAAAATTTTGTTTTCTTCACGTGCATATGTATGCATAATTTATGAAAAGACAAAGGACAAATTCCCTTGAGAACATCACATGACCTACATTGGGAAAACAAAATGTACAAGCTAAAGAGGTCTATTACTGACAAACACATGCTAATATACTTACTTACAGTATAGGTATGTAATGAATTTCTTGAAAATATTTACATGGAAACGTCTATACTTATGCCTTTTTGTATTTACCTATACACTGGATTTCTTCTATATATACATATTTTTTACATATTAACATATATTCCGGATTTCGTCAATTAAGATAATTAAAATGAAAAAATCTTTTGAACCCAACAACTTTCCGCAGAAATAAGACTTCTTCCATTCTTTTTTTCAAAGAAAACTCATGAAAAGATTTATCCGAGCGTCTAAAAATCTCTAATTTTGGAAAATAAGAGTTTTTTTTGTCGGGTTCATTGGTACCTTAAATTCCAACCACAGGATTGCAAGGACAAATCTGACCTCGAAGGAAGTGTATATAACCAGCGCCGAGTGCTGAAAAACGCGTGGGAGCAGGTGAAAATTGGTTTTATATCAATTTGGTTGAAAAAGTGGCGCGAGTTTTAAATAGCCAATTACAAAGCGTGGCAATGCAAAACCAAAGCAATTGCCAAGTTACTATCGACGCTCAATTGAAAACCGTTCTATCACGATAATGACAATGGTAATAAAGGGGAATACGTGTCAAATAGGAAGAAAAGATCGCCAAAAGTGATGAACGCAAAGAAATATGACCTAAAGAGTCAAAATAACGGCTAGAAAATCTCAAAATTCCAGCAGAATCTTGACCGTCTGACACGAAATTTGATGAACTGTAATCCGCTTCCATCCCTGCAATCCAGCACGTTTTTCTCCAAACTACTGCTTCTGTCTTGTTCTACAGAATCTTTTTATCCAATTTAGTTGACTGTGTATTTGGTGGCATTTAGCGATATCATGGAATCTTGGAATTTTAGTTACTTCGGAGGGACACGGTCCTTATAAAAGTTTCAGTTGTCTTAAAATTTGAATTTCTTATCACTTTTCCAGAAGGAAGTTTTCCGACAAATAGTAGTATTGAAAGCGATATCAGTTTATTTGAAAAGACCAATAAATGAAATTAAGATATAACTTAGGCTAATGTAAATAAAATTAAATTATAACACAGCGCGAATGCCAGAGTACGGCCACGATTAAGAGCAATTCCCATACTTCCATAAACATCAGCTATCCAAACAGAATTTGAAGATAACCTCCAGAACCAACTCAAGACCACAAGTGAGTCTTGAGCTGGTGCCGTGAATGCTATCCCAGAACTTAAGTTGGATAGTTGATCTCCACGAAAGTTTGTTCATACATTCAAAGTGGTCACAGTTTTAGTGCTTCGCGCTGCATGGCGCCTGACCTTTTTGAGAACAATACATTTAAATTGGCAATCGTAACTGTAAGTCCAATTTCTGACGCTATCGTGTTTCTGGACGACGAAGGCAATCTTCTCCCTTTTGAACATATCGACGTCCTAAAATAGGCGACAGCTCCTGAGCGTCCCTTACATGAAAGGACTTCGATCTTGACACATCAAGCTCATTAAAATCTAGAGGACGATTACCTTCATATTCACTAAACCAGATATGTGGCTTTTGCTTGCTGGGTTTTGGTTGATGTTCATCAACACAGATGACCCAGTTTTCTAAACACGAAGTTGGAATGGGGTTTTCCATCTTCGGCGGGTTGTCGTAAGGGAATCGGTGATCACGTCTATCTTCATTCTGACTTTGGCTTTCAGTTGCGGTCACACTCGTGGCTTTTGGTTTATGTACATCAACACAGATGACTTGGTCGTCTTCATATGATGAAACAGCTAACACGGGTCTTTCCATCATTGACTCTGTGATGCAGTTGGGAAGGTATTCGTCCCTTCTCTCTTCACTTAGACTTTGATTCTCCTCTGTAGGCACAGCAGTATCCTGGATCGGCGGCTTGTCGTAAGGGAAGCTGTGATCACGTCTATCTTCATTCTGACATTGGCTTTCAGTTGCGGTCACACTCGTGGCATTCAGTTCATGTACATCAACACATATGACTTGGTCGTCTTGATGTGATGAAACAGCTAGCATGGCTCTTTCCATCATTGACTGTGTGATGCAGTTAGGAAGGGTTTGGTTGCTTCTTTCTTTGCCTGGACTGGGGCTTTCCATATTAGGCGGGTTGTTGTCAGGGAAGCTCTGATCACGGCTATCTTCAATTTGACGTTGGCTTTCAGTTGCGGCCATGCTCGTGGCTTTCGGTTTATGTACATCTGATACACAGATGACTTGGTCGTCTTCATATGATGAAACAGTTAGCATTGGCCATTCCATCATTGACTCTGTGATGCAGTTAGGAAGGTTTTGGTCGCTTCTTTCTTCGCCTGGACTTTGGTTCTGTTCTGTAGGCACAGTAAAAACCTGGATCGGTCGTAGGTTTCTGTTGGGTTTGGGTTGATGTACATCGACGTGGATGACTCGGATTGCTTCACCCGTTGAAGGTGGCTGGTTGTTGACGCTGGAAGACATATGACAGAGGTCAGCAAGCTCCATCGAATCACATGACATCTCACCGGTGATACCGTCAGGTTGTTGTTCTTCTTCGTGAAACTCATGCACTTTTTCGAAGACTTCTGGTGCACCAAAACGCCTCGTACGTCGTTGAACAGCAGATAAATTCGAAGGCGCTGCACGATGGGCTACTGGGTCGTGTTTCTTGATCTTTATCATCTCTAGAACCTCGGTTCTGAAGCTGCGATTCATGGCGAAGCAATAAACAATTGGGTTCAGAAGAGAGTTCATCTGAATCAGCAACTCGGACCAACGAAAATATGAGCTTGTACGAAGGAAAGGAACAACTCCTCCGAGAAAAAGCAGGATTACTGATGGGATGTAGGACATTAACAACGCAGCTGTGACCAGGCCAGTCACTTTGGCAATGGTGTTCTCGTGCTTAGCTTTGTGTTGAGCAGCAACTTCGCTGATACTTTCGTTGCCTTTCCGGTTGTGCACTGAAAGGTAAGCCGTGATGTAGCAGTACCCGATGAAGGTCACACAAATCAATGTTTTGCTAGCGGAGAAGATGTTCAAAGCATTTAAGACCATCTGGTTGACACCAGCGACTCGCAAAACGGGCATGAGAATTAGCGTTATGACAGTAAGTAGCCACAATACTACTGCACACATTTTTACACGGGCTCTTGTGACAACGACTTTGTAGCTTCTCCACTTTTTTATCGCTATGTACCGGTCCACAGCAATCGCAGTCACATGATAGAAAGACGAAGTAACAGCACCGTAAAGCACTATTTGATTTGCAAACGCGATTTTACAAATCGTAAAGCTCAATTCCTTGCGAAGAAGAAGCACATCTCGACTGGTAGTTAAAGGCATCGAAACAGCGCCCACTAATAGATCAGCTACGGCCATGCTAGCTAACAAAATGTTGGAGTTTGTTTGCAGCGCTCTTCGTTTCTTCACCGCGACGATTAATATTATGTTTAACAACACGGTGATGGGGCTAGCGATAGATTTAATGATGATTGAACTATAGAAGGCGGCAGTCTCGGTTAAGATCCATGTATATATTGGTTTGAATGGGCAAAAATACACTGAAGGCGACTCGCTTGCTTCGATCGCCGCAAAGTCTGTTTTGTTAGAGTTCATCTTAATGCCAACTTAACGACGTCGTGGAAGAAAATAGGAAGGTTTATTATAGGACGTTAGTACTCACTGCGAAAAGAAGTTAGCCATGATTTTCATCTGTTTAATTGCTCTTCACGGTCAACGTTTTCTGAATTGCGCCTTCCACCAAACGAGTTCTTACGAGCCAGGTGTAAATTCTAGAAAAGTTCTTGACATATAGAAAACACAAACGACCAGAAAGGAGATAACGGGACCTCTGCACAGACACGTTAAACAAAAGACCTAACAATTTTGAATCAAGAAACCTATTTTGAAGAAACTTAATGAAGACCTCACAAAATTATTGGGCATTTCGTGGGAATTTACGATGAACAAACATAACTGACATAAAAGGTGCACAGACCGTAAGGAAATTGGTGGCTTTTTCTAAAACAATGTTTAAAACAACCGGTTTAATTATTTTCCGATGACGTTTGTAAATTAAGTTTATAGTTCAGCATAATGAGTTTAAAATGGACAGGTCCGTGCCTTCGACGTAAAATAAATGAGCTTGTTTAAAAATATATACAACATGCTGAGCAAATGTTTTCGAAGACAAGTGGATAATTACTGTCGCTGTTCCTTCAAACGAAAACAAGGTCTTCTTTGATGTGTTACACTGATTTCATGCCAATTTCTCAAAGGTTTCTTTTTTCTCCACAAACAGAGAGACGATTAAAGAAAAGGGTCGAAAAAAGGATTGAAAATGATCGAAAATGCTTTTTATAGATAAATATTTTAATGAAAAATCCCATTACAAATCGTGAGGCTCTATTATTTGCGGAGAAAAAGCACATCTAGACTGGTAGTTAAAGGCATCGAAACAGCGCCCACTAATTGATCAGCTACGGCCATGCTAGGTAACAAAATGTTGGAGTTCGTTGGCAGTGCTCTTCGCTTCTTCACCGCGATGATGAATATTATGTTTAACAACACGGTGATGGGGCTAGCGATAGATTTAATGATGATTGAAATATAGAAGGCTGCAGTCTCGGTTAAGATCCATGAATACCGTAAAATCCCGGTTATAACTCCCCCCCCCCCCCCCCCCCCGTTATAGGCCCATCAGTTTGGTAAGGGCTGGTCCCCACTAGCGACGTAATCGGAAGCGGAGTCGGAGTCGGAGTCGGAGTCGGAGTCGGAAGCGTAAGGAGCTTTACGTTCTAGTGGAAATCAGAAAACGGAGTCGCAATCGGAATCGGAAGCTCGACGGAATCGGAA
This sequence comes from Cladopsammia gracilis, assembly GCA_022457155.1. Lineage (NCBI taxonomy): Eukaryota > Metazoa > Cnidaria > Anthozoa > Scleractinia > Dendrophylliidae > Cladopsammia > Cladopsammia gracilis. The sequence continues at coordinate 79,811 of JAJGOT010000001.1, forward strand.
TCGGAAGGATCAGAAGGTTTCCTTTTTCTTCCGATTCCGCTTCTGCCTTCGTCGCTTACTATCCGCTTCTGTCGTTTTCATTTCTACTAGATCGTAAGGTTCTTACGATTCCGATTCCGCTTACGATTCCGCTTACGATTCCGGTTACGTCGCTTTCGTCGCTAGTGGGAACCAAGCTTAACAAAACAATATTCAGGTTGTATTCCCTCCTATATATAAACACGCCACAGTTCCTTAACAGGAATTCGTTACAAAAATTTGAACCACATTAACTAAAACAACGCTTATTTATCACAATCATGATATTGTTTGCTTGACAGCCAAAAAAACCCTTACGAAGTTGTATAAGACCAGGTCTTAAAACAGGGATTTTACGGTATATTGGTATGAATGGGCACAAATACACTGAAGCTGACTCGCTTGCATCGATCGCCGCTAAGTCTGCCTTGTTAGAGTTCACCTTGATGCCAACTTAATCATGGAGTGTAAGAAAAATAAGGATTATTAAAGGGTTTTGATGTACTCGCTGCAAAAAGAAGTTAAAGTGATTGTCATCCGTTCGATTGCTCTGTTTGGTTGACATTTTCTTGGCTGCGTTTTGCTCCAAACGAGTTCTTTCAACATAGTTAAGTCTAGTGTATATTGAAATGGCAGCTGCTTGGACAATTTTATCGTTTTTATTATTAAAATTCTATAAAAGTCCTTGGCAATCAAAAGAGCCAAAAGGGGATCTAAAAGGGGATAAAATGAGTACACAAAGGCCCTTCCTGTCGAGATTTCACGGTTTAGCTATATATCCCAATATTTGTTACCGTTATATAAAGCCTGAGTGACGATATTGCTGTTATCCTCCCACGTTTGTCTTTCCTCAACACTGATTACTTTCGGATACAATGTGACATAATGTTTGGTATATACATTGTACAACTTGCACAATCGTGATCTTCACTTTAAACACCGAGAGTCATACACGGGATTGGGAAATAGGACAGTTAACGTGCACAAAACACAAAGTTAAAATTCTGTTTACTCCTATTTTTACGTGTGTGTGTCTTTGTTTGTTTGTGTGCCCGACCTGAACATGTAATGTATCTTTTCTATTAACTGGCTGCCTGGCATTTTTAACTTTAAGGTTATTTCGGGTAGCCAGTACCCCTATTTATTTATTTTTCTCAATTGAAAAATGTAAATACTTATTGTAGGCTTTGGGGTGAAATAGAGCTCTTTTCAATTGAGTGTCGAAAGTAATCTCGCAATTGCTTTAGTTTTGCATTGCTACGCTTTGTGATTGGCTAAAAAATCTCGCGCCACTTTCTCGACCAATCAGAAGTAAAACCAAAACCAATCGTGACTAGCTCGCACGCATTTTCCCGCGCTTGGCGCCGGCTACATGCATTTGCTCTGATTGGTTCATTGAATTGTTTACGCCTTCTGTGATTGGCCAGAGTAATTACTTTGGCTTTGGTTTTACGACACTCAAATGAAAACCGCTCTATAGAGGTTTTGCACGGCAGCCATGTTGCATGGCAGGAACAATAGATTCTTTTCCCTATGGGAACGAATGTTCTTTCTAATGCAAAATATTTTCATTGTTCCTGCCATGGAACATGGCTGCCGTGCAAAACCTCTATAGATTGTTGTTGTTTTTGGCAAATGTCATTGTCTTAAATTTCGTTACCATAGACATGCGAAAGTGTTGACAATTTTTGTTTTCATGAAACACCGAAACAAACATGGCATGCTGAAACTAGACGGATTGATCTAGTTACTTCGATAAGAAAAAAAAATTCATAATTTGACATTTTCAACGAAAGAACCTCCTTCAAAAAAAGTGTTACAGCCGGTTAGGTGAATTGCTTAAACTGCAAGATTTGCTGTCGCTGTTAAAGGATAACTTTCAAATCCGATACTCGAGTTAGAAGACGAGCAACCTACGATCTGACCGAATTTAGGCAGCGCTATTACGTGGGTCGCTCGCTAAAATAGAGCCTGATACAATCGCTCACAAGACCTCGCGTGTTCGTCTAAAATTCGGCCGCGGGAATCTCGTAATCTGATTGACTGTTACGGTGACTCACAACCGTTTCTAGTAATTTCCAGTTCTTACACTTTGATGGATCAATACTGCCACTCTTTATAAGTAAATGCTACAATAATTATGGTATCAAAGAAATGCCCAGTCATTGTTGAACAATTCATGGTCATCGTCATGGCGTAACAGGTTTCCATAGTAACAGTATTACCTCTTAAAAACACCCTTAATTTTAGCTTTAAGTGCTTATAACTAAAGAACGCGATACGAGCGTGCCGACTGCCGAATGCGGTGCGTTAATAAACGTTAACGACACAGGAGGGGGGGGGGGGGGTAGTGTTATTATACAACACTCCAACGTTGCTTCATGCTACAGCCCTAACTAAATAAAACAGACAAGCAATAACATAAAACTGAGAACACTTTACCAAGAAGTGGAGTGAAATCATTCGTGTCCCTGGCGTTGATGTTAGTACCGGGTTGCAACAGCAGAAACTTCACCACATCCAAATGTCCTTCAGCCGCACTGACATGTCTGTACACAGAGAGACACAACACAAATGAGTGTCGCAGGAAAGGGGCGGGGGAGGGGGGGGGGGGGGGGTAACAGCAGAAACTTCACCACATCCAAACAAATGACCTTCAGCCGCATTGGGATGTCTGTACACAGAGTACACAGAGGGGCAAAACATAAATAAGTGCCGTGGGAAAGGTGGGGAGAGGGGGATCCTCAAATTATTTTAGGCTGATCAGCACACCTAAATAAAGGAGCAGAACTCGTTATGTGGGCGTGGCGAAAGTTATACAGGGGGATACAGCAATACAAGGGGATACAAAAATACAGGGGGATGCAGCAATACAGGGGGGATACAGCAATACAGAGGGATACAGCAATACAGGGGGATACAGCAATACAGGGGGATACCGCAATACAGGCTGATACAGAAGAAATACAGGGAGATACAGACACAGTATATTGGCGCAAGTGGCTGTGGTGTCCCTGTCAGCTCTGATGAAGCTGAATAAAGAGTAAGTTTTATAGATTTGGACAAGTCAGTATGAGAAGTGGCACATTCTCCTCCAATTTTGAAAAGGCTTTTAAGTATGAAGGTATAACAAACTTCCTCATCAACCTCGTACTCAGAGACCGTGATGCGTGAGCTCTGGGTATGAGATCGAGTTTGCTCCTCCAACCCAAGGGTGTAAACGTGAAAAAACTCTTCAAACACTCACAGCGGTGTTCTTTTGTTCAGATCTCTGTAGCAGACTGTAGCGCCATTATGGACCATATGTCTTAGCATCTGTAAGTTGCCTGTGCTTGTCACTTCACATATTTCATGCATGCTGTAGTGATGTGATAACCGCCTAGCCCCCAGTCCCTCCAGTAACTGACTGACCGCGCGGTGCTCATGCATGTCCGAGTACTGGAAAATACAAAAACCAAACCAATAATCACCTGCGACGACACCGTGTTTCAGTTTTAAAGAAATAAGTAGACTCTCCGAGAAAGGGAAGTTCAAGGTAGGCAAAATAAACAATTGGTTTGGTTTCTGCTAGAGACGATGCTTGGGTAATTAAGTTACTGTCCATATTAACCAGGGGAAATAGTTTCCATTGAAGATAGGGAGGTACTCGAGGTAGCAGACACTTGTGTGTTTTGCTCTTCACTTTATTTGGGGCGCGTTCGACTGACCGTATACCGGAATAAGAATGAACAGAACAGTCTCTGAGAATTGTTTGTTCATGCACACTTGCAGTAGAAATCTACCAAAACTTGTTTAGAATACCTTAATAAGGGATGTTTAGTTTTTCAGTAGTTCCTAAACTTGATCCCGAAAAACGCGATTTTTTGTGATCATCGGCTGTATATTCTTATTCCGGAATACGTTCAATCGAACGCACCCTTCGAAGCAATCGTTTGTCACAGGTCAAATTAGAGAACCAAAATTTCGGCTTTCGAATGAAGTGCTATCGGTGCAGTCGATGCCTTCGTTAGTTTGTTGTTACCCCAACAACAGCATTTTGACAATGTAACGATGCAAATCATCCTGCGGATGGGCAAACACCTTTGAGATTAGGGAAGAGGGTCTCTCACGTGAGATGAAAGCCTATTAGATCCCAAATACAGTACTTAAGTGGGAAATGATTCCAACGGGATTTGATGAAGATGTTCGCTCATTTTTATAAGTACGGGGGATGGTCACTTAGGAGGTTCCAGCGTTTGACTGAGGTCGTGTTCTACACGCATGTGGCTGGGGTTTCAGAAGGGGTGTTCGTATTTATCTCAAGGTTAACGCAGCGAGCGCCGGGGGCGCTAGCCTCTAGGGGGTCTGGGGGAATGCCCCCTCAGAAAGTTTTTGAAATCTAGATCGAGGCTCGTAGATGCTATTTTCAACATTCTCCACGAGATATATATAGCTTGATACATACATCCTGTCCTCCCGGTTACGCCGTCCCTGTACTGAAAGCAACCTTCAGGTCAATACGCACGGAACACATATCAGCTAATAAATGATATATGAATGCTACACTGAACACATATCAGTTAGGTCCCTTGAAATTGTATTCCCTGCATTTAGGTCTTGGCGGGATTCCTCAGCTTGTACTAAATTGTGTGTGAAAAATGCCAACACTTGCATTACTTTAAGTGAATCTCCTGTATGGATGAAAGCATGCCTTATTGTGGGTGTTTGGGCGGTTGCGGCTTTACCGCAAAAACATCAAACATCATAAGAATTTCGTAAATCCCAAGATTCTTAACATTTTCCCTTTGCACTGGATGGAGTTGAGACATCGGATCGGAAGAGCTTAGAGGGTACAAAGAACTTGTTTATATTAACATTTCTTCTAGTTTGACCACCAGCACATAATTTGAATGCTAAGTAATCAGCGTTTCATTTTCAGTCCGCCATTATTGACTCTTCAAAGGGGGTTTGTTCGAACCCCTCGAATCCCCCTCCTACGCGCCTGTTCTATTGGGATCAACCAGTTCAACCTAAATCAGTTTTGGTTGATCTGGTTGCGTTGTCCCAAGTACTAGAAATTACCAGAAACTGTTGTGAGCCACCTTAACAAGACTTTCAAGACAAAAGCTAAATCAATTTTGTGCTCTCTCGGATACCATGTCCGAGCATGTTGTAAAATACTAAAATTAGTAGGATTTTGGTCGGACAAAGTCCCGGGGGGAGGGGGGGGGGGAGGTACTCTGCAAATTTTTGGGTGGGGGTGTGCCGCTGGGACTCTGAGCTTTAGCTGCATTTTGCAACCCTATTCTAGACTAAACACCAAAAAACCCTACCCTATCCTAGACCTATTCCAGACTCGCTATTTTCCAGAAACTCGTTCACTATCACAGTTATTAGTTAACAGGGGTCAGAAAAAATGCTGTACTGCCCGCCGTACCGATTTTTAAATGCCATTTGCCAGTAAACCTTGTCTAGACTTAATTTCTTCACGCAACTGAGCAGTTTCGCGGAAAATGATACCCTATTCTAGACCAAAAATCTCTGATAACTATATACCCTATCCCAGACTAAACTGCCTGAAAACCATACCCTTCACAGCGGCACATACCTATATAACTCATATATGGGAGTACCCCCCTCCCCCCCGGGACAACATCCGATGAACGACTGTTAATTATTTCCAGCACTGTTACACTGTACTCACATTCAAAGGTGCATTCCCTAGCGAGTCAACAGCATTAATATCTGCTCTGTGATCAGTCAGATACTGCACCACACCTCTGCTACCCAGAGTAGCTGCCACGTGGAGTGCTGTACTTCCATCTGAGTTTGGAGCATTAACGTCAACTCCCAGTAACACCAGCCGCTGAAGCTCCTCGACATCGTTTTTCACTTTAAAGGAGAAAAAGCAGCAACAACAAAAGTAAAATCAAGAAAAATTCCAAATTTTATTTTGTGAAGGAATGAAAAACAAACAGTTCCACGATAGGTTCTGCTGAAGAGCTTATACATTTGAATGGTGTGGTAGGTCCAGAAATGCAGACTCGTAAAAATAACGAAAATAACAAGTACTAGTGTTAAAAACTGCAATATTTGGTTTAATCTCGTTACAGTTGCACGTGATTTGTTATTTTCACTTGGGCTTCAGTTGTTGTTTTTGAGGCCTTAAAAGTAAAGGTTGTCATTTTCACTGTTTAAAGTTTAATATATTGCCAATACACTGTCAATTTACCAAACGTTTTGTAAGTTACCAAAAAAGTTCTAAGCGTTTAAAAACTGTGAACTGCAGAATTGTCGGCGCCATTTGCCAAGATAATTTCGATCAGGCGCAAAGAGTTTTTGTCAGTTTTCAACGGAAAAAAGCTCATCATTTTGAGAAAAATGAAAATATCGTAACGTCAACTATTTTTTTGTATACATCCTTGCCCATATTCCATTTAATATTCAATAAAATCTCACTAAATAAGACGAAAAACGCCTCGGACGTTTGACCGCGGTGGATATCCCATCCAGTTGTTTCATGCTAGAGGAATCGGGTTACGATAAGCTCTGGCCGAGTGTGGGTTTCCTGTGGCTCATGTGCGAATTTACGTTTACCTAACCTTTTACCTAGAATGGAAAAGACTTGTTAACAAACCTACAGCACTGCACAATAGGTCCCCCACTCCGTCTTCACACCAGCCTGCTCCGTGACGTAACAGGCACTGTACCACTTGATCATGGCCGTACTGTATGGCTTCTATAAAATGGACACTGAACACTTAATGACTGGCCCCACGGGAAACAGCGAGTTTCGTTTCACCTCGACCCTCAATGTTGAGGGTTGAGAAGAAACAAAACTCACTGTTTCCCGTGGGGTCAGTCATTAAGTGTTTTGTAATACCTCCCAACTCAAAAATAGTAAAAACACAAAAAATTGTGTGCGGCTGGCACACAAATTAGCCGCGATTTCGAGGCGCACGACCTGATCACGTGAGAGTCGAAAGTTCAAGTTGTTGTTTCCCTGGGGAGTTAGTGAGTTTTGTTCGCCCTTGGGAATTAGACTGTTTTGACCATGGCACGTGACACGTTCTTGTCCAATCAAGAAAGGCGTTTGAGTTCGGAAGTATAATAAAGGATTTAAAAACTTAACACTGCATCTACATAGAGTTCACATAAACCGTAGTAGAGTAGCAGTATGAGTTTCATTCTGGAACAATTGTTTAAAATGAGATACTTACAAGATCTGGTATAAGTTTTTGTACCTGAATGAGAATTTCGGTCCGGTATAGCTATCGGGATGGTAAATGATTTTGTACCGGTCTTCACTTGTAGGTGAATACAAAGTCAAAAGAGGAACCGATGATGAATTCGTATCGTTATCTGACACATTCGTTTTATTTTTATCTCACCCGGTAGGCTTCAAAACCGTTGGGTTTTTTTCGTTGCTCGCTTGCAAAGGCGCGATGCGCCGAAAGCGTGCATCCTCGCGCGCCCACTCACCGTATTCACACTCGCTCCAGACCTTTCGTTCAAAGACCGCGCGCATTCGTATGCCAACGCAAAGATACGACTGTTACTCACCTGGCGGTAGAGTTATTCATATTTCTCAGCTATCGGTAAAAAGAAAAACATTGGCTTCCCAAGTATTCAGTCAATATAGACACTCAATGACTTAGGTGTAATAGAAGTGAAAATCAAAAAGAATATAAACAGTTTCTAACGAAGGGTTTACGTAATAACGGTTTCACCATTACAGTGGTTGCGGGAACAATGGGAAGTCACCAGACTTACCAGAAAGCGGTGATGCTCTCCAGCGGTCTCTTGCGTGAATGTCCACACCAGGCTGTCGAAGAAGGAACTTGACACAATGGAGATGTCCATGGCTAGAGGCCACGTGACTAAGAAACAGAAAATAAGCAAAGTTTTCACTAGCGACATAAGCATAAGCTGAAGCATAAGAATTTGCGTCAATTGAAAACGAACATTGACATAAGCGTAAGATTGATCCTTAAGGTGGTCAGACACGAGGGGTCATGTAGCAGGGACATGTCGCAGCGACATTTAGCAGCGACAAAAATTTGTGTAGTACACACTGAGGGACATGTAGCAGGGAGTGTAGCGGGGACATGTAGCAGGGAAAAAATCATAGCGATTGCACACCACATGAAAATGTCGCGGGGACATGTCTCAAGGACATGTTGCAGCGACACGTCCCCTCGTGTGAACTGATACTTTCATAATTGTGCAACACCAATTTTGGGGACATTTTGTCCCCGCGACGTGTCCCATGAAGTTCAACAAGTTTCTTATACCGTTTTTGACAGACAAGGTACCCCTTTCATATACCTTTCATTGAAAATCATCCCTTTCATATACCCTTTAGGTGCGTCGATCTGTTTCATATCTTAAAAGGCCCTTTTTTATAATACTTAAATGGCAGTTTTCCCTAGCTTTTTTTATACTTCAACTCGTGTTTTTGCTACCCTTTTCTATTCTTTGTGAAATCTATACCCTTTTATATACTTCAACTCATGAAATCCCGACCCTTTCATATACCTCGAGCCTCAAAAACGTACCCCTTTCGGGCGGAGCATCCCCGTATAGCCCATTATAGGGAGTAACCCCCCCCCCCCCCCCCGGGAAAGTCACGTACAAATGTTATTGACTGCCGGTGGGCTTGTGGAGTCATTGTAGCGGTAGACGCATAGAAATAAGAAACGTCTTGGGGAAATTTATACAAAACTTGCCGATGGCCAACGGGATTTGAGTTTTAAACTAACATGGATTGAATAGGTCAAGACTCTGGAATTGATGTTATGTAACTTTTATGAGTTTAAATTTCCATACAGACACTGTTTTGAGCCACGTTTGCTTCAATTTCAACTGAAAAAGCGAACAAAAAAAGGCAGTCAGTGAAGGGCTTTGCTGTCACGTGTAACCGGCTCTCATTCCCCTACATTGTCCGGCTGACACATCGTGTTTTCATGATTATGGCCAGGAGCTTGCCTTAAGCTTGTTTTATCTTGAAATAAGATGAACAAATCGCAAAAAGTGATAAAAACAAAGAAATATTAACTACAGGGAGAAAATTAATAACGGCTAAAAGAGTGAAAATCCCACAAGAATGGCAATTTTGATTTCTTGACCGCCTGTTACGAAATCAAATTTGATGAACTGTAATCCACTTCAATCCTTGCAATCCTGCACTTTATCTCCAAACTACTGCTTTTGTCAGTTTTGCTCAATAGATTCTTAATCTTTTTATCTAAGGTCGTGTTCTATTGGGAACAACCGTTTCAACCTAAACCGGTTTTGGTTGATTTGGTTGAGGTGTCCCAATAGAACACTTTTCAACCATTTTCGGTTTCAACCATTTCAACTAGGTTCAGAGCTGGTTGAAATGGTTGATCAACCAAACCAACCGAAAACGGTTTTTTCCCAATAAAACACGAAAAAAAAATCCAACCAACCCAACCAACCGAAAATGGTTGATCCCATTACAACTCGACCTAATTTAGTTGTATATTGGTGGCATAGAACAGTTTTCAATTGAGTGTCGAAAGTAATTACACAATTGCTTTAGTTTGGTTTTGCATTGCTACGCTTTGTGATTGGCTAAAAAATCTCGTGCCACTTTCTCGACCAATCAGAAGTAAAACCAAAACCAATCGTGACTTGCTCGCACGCGTTTTCCCGCGCTTGGCGCCGCCGACATGTAATTGCTTCGAGCTCTGATTGGTTCATTGGATTGTTTACGACTGTTGTGATTGGTCAGAGTAATTACTTTGGTTTTGGTTTTACGACACTCAAATGAAAACCGCTCTACGGCGATAAGCTACGCAACATTTTATTATTCGACAGGATAGTGTCCCTTCTTAAAACTAACTGTTTTGGTTAGAAATAGTGTACAGATTGCTATTTTTTGTTTGTTTTGTAAACTGGTCTGAAATAAAGTATAAATTTTGCCCGTTTTAGTCTAAAAAAATGGGTCTAAAAAAAATCCTACATTTTTGTGTAAAATGCATTTACGGGTTTTCATCGCTGGGCTGTGCGCCTTCACCCAAAATTCACAGGAAGTAATTCACGTGGAAGGAAGCCAAATGTCTTTTCAACTTACAGCGGTGTTCGTTTGTCGAAGTCCTGCACGCCAAAATGCACCTGCTTAGCAACCAATGTATCGAGCTCTTGTAAATCACCTTCAATCACCGCCTTGAAAATCTTATTACGAACAGACTCTTTTTCTTTTCCCCAAAGATATATCGTTGAATTATCCGAGGTCGCATACGAGCCTAAAGCTTCGTTTGTATCACAGCCGTTAAAGCCTACCTAGAACACAGAAACAAATCAAAGTTCAGCAGGATGATTTAAATCGTACTTTAACGTCTTATGGGCGTTTCGAAATCCGAAATCTCCATATCAAAAACAAATTAAGATTTATGTTACTAAAAATGTGGTTGTTGTTCATCGTGGTGTGTAAGATAGGTAAACGCTTTGTTCGTTTGTCTCACGATGGAGTCACTTTAAAATGTTGATCGCGACGTTTCGACTGCTATTACTGCTAGTCTTCATCAGGCGATCAACATCTTAAAGTGACTCCATCATGAGACAAACGAAAAAAGCGTTTACCTAAATTAAGATTTGTCAAGCAATACAATTGGTTGCAAAACTCTCGCAAAGTGATAGTCTTAAGTTCAGCTGCAAACTTTAGAGGGAGAGAATTACTAAAGGCTGGTTTTCACTAACGACGTAGTCGGAGTCGTAATCAGAAACGCAGAGCGATACGATCTAGTAAAAATCAAAACGACGGAATCGGAAGAAGATTACGGAGTTATAAGCGGAATCGGAAGAAAATGGAACCGTTTTGATTTTTCCGACTCCGATTCCGTCGAGCTTATGACTCCGCTTACGACTCCGATCTTCGATTTTCACTTGGTCGGAAGCGCTCTTACGACTCCGACTACGACTCCGACGCCAGTGAAAACCAGCCTTTAGGCTTTTTTCGGCGGCGAAATGATTGCATCTGCTTGCATGGAAATTTAGGCTGAATGAAAGCTAACGTAAGTCAACGGAAGTTAGGAGCTAATGAATCCCAGCACAAAACGAAATTCTGCTTTCTTTTAACCCTTCAACTCGCAAGAGTACCAAAGACAAAAATCGAGCTTAAATTCCAAATTTCATTTTGTAAAACATTGAAAAACAAATGGTATCATACAAAAGTACAGCTGAAGAGGTTTTATTTGAATGGTCACACCATGGGATTTTGCCGACAAACTCAAAAGTTAGAACTATCGTAACGATTCGATTTAGCGCTTATTTACTTTTGGCAGCTTAAGGGAGGGTGCTTATTGAGAGGGAGCGCTTATTTCTTTTTTGACAAAAACAATAACAGAAAATGTACAATTTGCATAGTCAGAACTTACAGTTAATCTTATAATCCACGTCATTAGGTATGTCCAAAATAAAGACCACGTGACAGTGGTGACCATGCCCAGTAGCTGTACACCCAGCTGTGCTCCATTAGAATAAAATGCACCATTTACACTGTTCAGATCCTTTGACGCCTTTGTAAACAGACCAGCTGTGACAGTGTGAATATAACTACAATCAAGTGTTGTAAATATACGGTCGGCCTTAAGGTCGCGGGGGATACCTGGCCATGAATAAATTCATAAGGCAAAATTTTGGCGGGGGTGTCACTTTTAAAAGCTTTATATCTTGGGCCTTTAGAAGCCGATTTCGCTAAAACTTGACAGATATATTGGGGAATAATGGGAGTTCACCAATACTTTTTTAATTCAATGCTGTAATGTACGTAAATTAAAATTTGTAGAACATAATTTTGTGTCCAAGTTTGCTAATCGAGAAGAACACAAAGCAAGTTGATTTCACCGGAGTGACTCACTGATCTGTCAAAACCTCTATTGTGTCTTATCTGAAGCCGAAGTTTTGATTTCAACTTTAATTAAAAGTTATTAGCTTTTAAAGGAGTGAAATTGTCCATGTTAAAATTGATGGGGATGATTGAAATAACTGCAACATTTTCAAAAGTTCTTCACAAGTTGAATGAGATATTCTACCTGTCACCGCCCCAACAATGCCAGGAATACCGTGGGTATATGTGATATCATGCCATCCGGTGCTGGTCCATAACGGCTGATATTTCTGAACAGACCAAGAGACAGCAGATGATATTGATCCTACGATAAGCCCTATTATCAAGGATGCCCAGACCTCTATGGTACCTGAACAGGCACTCACACCTAATGTACAATAAGAGAAACGAAAGCAAAGTCTATTAACTTGGTAATAGGACTGACTGAAGTCTATTTTGGTCCACTGTTACTCTGGCATGTGTTCGTGAGCTCTGTCTAAGCTGGATACCTTTGCTACCAGCTCTAGCTGGAGTGTCAACCCTAGAGAGGGGTCTGCCTTATAGAGAGTTTAGTTTCAGACAAAGAAGTGAATTTCGACCAGAAACAGCAGCTACACAGGACACCCAACACAAGATTAGGAATCGTGAACATAATTAACACACTTATAATAACAATTTGTGGCCAAGATTCCAAGTGTGGAAGAAGAAGTGACAAAGTGATTGGCAGAAATTATACCAGAATTATCTAGTTTTGTATTCACCTTTCATTAAAGTTAGCAACTTTCCGATGATAAGTTTCTGTAATTTTTTTCTGGTTTAATTCAGTAAAAGGTACCAGCCCCAAGGGGTTGACTCATGCACTGGTGAGGTGCGAAGACCTTTTTTGGGTTTGAAATATGCATTTCCAGAAAATATCCATACCCACCCTATGGAAGGTTGTTGGAAATTCCGAGGGGGGAGTGGTCTCAAAAGCCAAATTGTTTAAAAGAAAGTATGAAGCTAAACTGGAAATTCCAGGAGAGTCGGCGATTCAAACCACAACACCTTCCATTTCATGGGGGAGGAATGAATATTTTCTGGAACCACACAGTTTGCAATCTGAGGATGTTTTTTTGGGGGGGTTAAAAATTTTACAGGGACTTTTTGGGGTGAAAAATTTTGGTGAGAGAAAAGGCACTCTTTGGGGGTTACATTTTTGGTCGTTGGACTTTTTTGGGGGGTCTGGTTTTTGTCTGATAGGTTTTTTTTTTGGTCTAACAATTGGGCTTCATTTGCACCTCTTCTTCACTAGTTATCATAGCTGAGTACCCCCCCTCCCCTAACCCTTACCCTAACCCTATCCCCCCCGGTACCAGGATAATCAAACAGATTGGCCACTTTGCCCCTAAGGAGCATCATTCCACAAATTATAGCCTCTAAAATGTAGAATGTTCACCTCAGCCACTTTTATATCAGGGTAGTCCCCCCCGCCTTAACCCCACAGTGGTAATATACAGCTGTATGCATTTTCATAAGAACAAACATACCAACAAGGCCAGCCATAATGCCTTGTAGCAGATCCGTCACCTTTAAGCTTTTTCTGGTTACATAGGTGACAATCACCCAGCTCAGTAAAGATGCACAGACAGACAGATGAGAGTTGACAAGAGACAGAATGGCAGCTTCACTAAACCTGTGCACAGACCCAACATTTATAGAATACCTGAAAGATGACAAAATCAATTTTAACACTGTCACTCTGATTTTTGTGTAGAAGGCCAGGGGGGGTGAGGGGGGGGGGGGAGGGGGGTGAGGGGGGATTGAGGAAGGAAGGGGTTTCCACATACACAATGTAAATTGAAGGCGGAGTGGCCTTTTTCACACTTGGAAAGAACCTTCTATTTTCAGCACTAAATTGTGGGCTTGGTTCCATTTTTTTTTTTACCTCCAAGAGGTAAATTATCCAAACAGTCACATGGGAAATGGGTCCTTTTTAGGCTTTTTGCTAGCTCCTGTCTCTGCACTTTTGCTGGAAAACTGGTTTCCCATCATCAAAAAAAATTAATGTCATTTTCTACCAATTTCTGCTCCCTAATTCTCACCTGGTTTCACCAATCCTCTGTCCTCCCTTTATTAAACTAATGATGTCTTGCAGTGTGTTACGCAGGCATAACGTGGAATGTTATAAATTTATTACAGTGAACTTTCTCTCTAAGGCCGACACCCCGGGGGTACTCCCTTTAATGGGCTATACAGGGATGTGCTCCGCCTGAAAGGGGTACCTTTTTTAGGCTGCAGGTATATAAAAGGGTAGGGATGTCACGAGTTGAAGTATAGAAAAGGACAGGAAAAACTGCCGCAACCTAAAAGTTGGTTCAACATCAACAGTGGGGGGGGGGGGGGGGGGGTACTCAACAAAGTTTTGTACGGGGATGCTCCGCCCCGAAAACCAAACCCTTACCCTTTCATATACCGTTTTTGACAGAAAAGGTTCCCTTTTCATATACCTTTCAGATTGAAAATGGTACCCCTTTTCATGCATATAGCCTTTACATGCATCTGTTTGATATATTTTGAAAGGCCCTTTCTATAATACTTAAATGGAAGTTTTCCCTACCTTTTTTATGCTTCAACTCATGCTTTCACTATCCTTTCCTATTCTTCGTGAAATCCCTACCTTTTCATATACTTCAACTCAAGAAATCCCGACCCTTTCATATACCTCCAGCCTCAAAAGGGTACCCCTTTTGGGCGGAGCATCCCCGTATAGTCCATTATAGGGAGTACCCACCCCGGGGGTAACGTTTGATGTTTTTCCCGTGGAAATCGTTCCATAAGTTTATTTCAAGGGTATAGAAAAAGATGCAGTGTTTCTTCTGCAGGTATATGAAAGGGGTACCATTTTCTATGGAAGGTTCATGAAAGGGTTATCTTTTCTGTCAAAAACAGTATATAAAAGGGTGAGAGTTAAGTTACTGACAAACAAGTGAAATTTGGTTGCGATCAGCCAACCATCAAGAGGGGTCCATTGATGTCTGCCTTAGAGAGGTGTCTGCGCCTCACAGATGCGTGTCCACTTCAGTCGAGAGGGTTAACTGTATATTAAAGGCAGATGAAACTTCCAATAATTTAATTTCTTTTCTCACCATCCCAGAGAAGTGATAAGTCCTCCAGCAATAAGCAAGACATCTTGATCACGAGGATTCCTTTGCTTGGCCCTTTGCTCATGTTTATTCTGTTTCTTTAGATTCTTGTGAACATGTCCAAGGATTATGGTGAAAACAAGAGCAGCAGAACCTATCAACAAAATAAAGGAAATTAATGATCATAAAAAGGTGATGAAAGGTGATTTATTAATTTGTGCATAAATAGATGTTGTTATGAATTATTGCTATTATTCCTAATAATGTTAAGAGTCATTAAGGACATGCATTTACATGTACAATTTAAAGCAAATTTAATTAAACAATAAATATATCAGGACTGATGGAGAGTTATAGAACTTTAATTTGTCAGGGAGTGTTGATTATACACTTACCAGACTAAAACAAAAAATAAACAATTCCTAAGAGATTTGCTATACATATGATAAGCAACAAGCACACAAACACTGGGGATAAATGTAATTTTAGAGTTATAGGAATTTAATCACTAGGTTACTGGGACCTAAGATATTATTAAATTTATTGGAATAATTTTATTAGTGAGGGATAAAAATTGTTATATCGAAATGTGGCATAACACAGTGTGTTGTGGCCTATACCCTTTTTGTACTGGTATACAAGCCAAAATGTGTAACATATGCTTAATGATACCTGTTGAAGTATGCACAGTCAAACTTCCTGATTGGTCCACAATTCCAAAGTAGTCATGAAGCCATCCTTTTCCTCGAATCCAGTGAGTCAGGGGGTAGTACACAAAAAATGGCCACATCAAATAAACAACCTACAAGAATTGATGCAAAAATGGCCACAACAGGAAAACAATGAACAAAATAACACATAAAAAAATGCCCACAGCTGCAGAGCACATAAACAATCACTACAAGAGAAATTCAGCATTTAAAATATTATTAATAAATATTTCTTATATCATCATCTGGTGTTCAATTTACTCAGTGCTGAACACTGCATGGACTTCACATTTCAGGGGGGGGGGGGGGGGGCAGTGGATATGAGAGGGGGAAAAAGGCTAGAGGAGGTAATTCTCTTACATATGCTACAGATATACTGTAGAAAACTATTTCATACCAATGCTCCAAGTATGCTTATTTGCTCTGCCCTAAGATAAAATATAAAATCATAATTTTAAAAAATAAAGCAATTTACTGCTACTTGACTTAGAACTAAGAATCAACTATAACCAAATATATTTCTCTAATACTGGGCGGGTCGGTTTGCGGTTAAAGCCTACGTAAGTGCCTTGGCACTTTTAGAGATCTGATTACTATATTATGAATACAAATTTGTGTGTATTTTTAGTTATAAATTACTAATCAACTAAAATAAATAAATTAACACTTAATTCTAATCTAACACTGCAGTAATTATCACATTAATTTACATGAAACAATTTAGTCCATATATTAAATAACATTGTAATATATATAGGTTAATATAATTTATATGATGACAATGATTTTGAGAATAATGAGTAAAACACACACACTTAATAGTGTAAAAATAATCTGTATCACCACTCAGGAGAGACAATATAAAATTGTATAAATACAATGTTGAGACCTTATACCAGCATGGATCATGTCACATACATATGTGTATAGAATATTATACCCGGGGGGGGGGGGGTACTCCCTATAATGGGCTATACGGGGATGCTCCGCCCGAAAGGGGTACCTTTTTTAGGCTGGAGGTATATGAAAGGGTAGGGATTTCACGGGTTGAAGTATATGAAAGGGTAGGGATTTCACAAAGTATAGGAAAAGGTAGGGAAAACACAAGTTGAAGTATAAAAAAAGGTAGGAAAATCTGCCATTTAAGTATTATAAAAAGCGCCTTTCAAAATACATCAAACAGATGCAAGTCAAGGCTATATGAAAGGGGTACCATTTTCAATGAAAGGTATATGAAAGGGGTACCATTTTCATTGAAAGGTATATGAAAGGGGTACCTTTTCCTGTCAAAATCGGTATCTGAGAGGGTAAGGGTTTGGACCTTGGGGCGGAGCATCCCCGTACAAAACTTTGTTGGGTACCCCCCCCGGGATATTATATGGATGGCATCAGTCTTGAGTGAAGCATTTCTAAATCACAAACTCAGTACTCAGAACCAGACAAAAACATGAACAAAATAATAATTATTATACATACCCCGATGCAAACTGAACAATCAAGCAAGTTTGGAAGAATTTGCAAGTACATGCATGTTCTGACATGCAGAAATTATCCTTGTTCACAGATATATTAGAAACATTTTATTTCTCAAAAACTCCAGGCTCTTTTGTTTGGATCAGGTTATGTCAGTATGCATAATTATTGTATGACACTAGTGATTAATTTATTTTATTAGCATTGCCTATTAATTAGGCAGCATGCCACAACAGCGTTAAGCCAATTACAGTGGTCCCAGAGCTATTATTTACAATATAGAGTGAAATAATATTTGTTATGCGTGTACAGTGCCCACGGGGTACTCCACATTTAAAGCGATGGGGATGTGCGAAGGATTTTTTTGGGTTTGAAATTTTTGATTCCAGGATTTTTTGGGGTGAGAACATTTTGACAGGTATTTTTTTTTTTTTGGGGGGGGGGGGTGGCTTGAGTGAAGTACATAGGGATTTTTTTGGGTATTCAAAACAATATGAAGAGTCATGGTAAAGAATTGCTGCCATGTGTAGTGCCCGCGTAGTGTTACAAATGTATAGTACAACCATACTTGTTACATCATTTTATCCCTTTTGGGTATTTTTAAGGTTCAAAAATTCAGCATGGGATGTTTTTTTGGGGGGGTTTAATTTTGGTTCGGGGGATTTTATTGGGTTTTGCTGAAAACCCTAGGGATATTTTTGGGTATTGATTTTTGCCCCCATTTGCACATCC
The DNA here is from genome assembly GCA_022457155.1 of Cladopsammia gracilis. Classification (NCBI taxonomy): domain Eukaryota; kingdom Metazoa; phylum Cnidaria; class Anthozoa; order Scleractinia; family Dendrophylliidae; genus Cladopsammia; species Cladopsammia gracilis. Next base: position 97,699 of record JAJGOT010000001.1, read on the forward strand.
CCATAACTTTAAATCCAGACCCCCCCCCCCCCCCCCCCCCGGGTGCAGTGTTCACAGTATTCCATACATTACCAAGCAGACAGGAACATAAATGGGGTGACGATAGCCAACATCATTTCAAAACTTGCAAAAGAAACTGCTGGAACGGAGTCTACATATGACGAACAGTTTTTACCAGAAACACCCAAAAAGAATCCATCATCAAGGCTTCCAATTAAACCCTAAAAAGGAGAGGGGATATAAAAAAAAAATAGAATACAGTTGCAGTTAAACCCCTGAGTGCGGGGAGAGGGGTACTCCCTATAATGGGCTATACTGGGATGCTCCACCCGAAAAGGGGTACCTTTTTTAGGCTGGAGGTACATAAAAGGGTAGGGATTTCAGAAGTTGAGGTATAGAAAAAGGTAGAGAGAAAACTGCCATTTAGGTATATATAAAAAGGGCCTTTCAAAATTATCTCACGCATGTTACGATTTTTTTCCATGAATATAATTCCATAAGTTTATTTCAAGGATATATTAAAGAGATGCAGTGTTCCTTCTGTAGGTATATGAAAGGGTTACCATTTTCTATGGAAAGTACAGGGCCGTACCTAGGATTTTTTGTCTGCGGGAGCAAACTCCGCACACCTTCACAGGGGGTTCTAGTTGGACGAGAAATAGCCCAGCAAAATCAAACACTATGTTAGAAAAAAAAAACATTTGGTTTTCCTGGCGGGGGCAACTGACGCCCCTGCCCCCCCCCCCCCCCCCCTGCTATGTACAGCCCTGAAGTATATGAAAGAGTAACCTTTTCTGTCAAAAACAGTATATAAAAGGGTAGGGGTTTTGGACCTTGGGGCGGAGCATCCCCGTACAAAACTTTGTCATTTTTATATGGGAGTCCCTTCCAGGGTTTTACCAAGGTTATACTGCAGCTCAAAACCACAATTTCACCTGAGCACAAATGCAACTGTTGCACTATTATACCTTTGTTCAGTGCTGTACAACATACTGTACCTTTTGTGATGTTCCAAATGAAAGAGAGTAACCAACACAGTACCATAAAATTGAGCCCACAGTGAAGTTGATGATGGCATGTGCAAGCAGGGGGTTTAAGGAGCGACATGGTCTGATACCTGCCTGGTAAATGGCAAAGCTGAATCCCTGTGGAAGGTTTAAAACATAACTCTGTTAGCTAAAATGGGCTTTGTCGGGGAGTCATTCTTATGGCTGAATGTATTTTATTTCCTGTAATCCTGCAACCATTTTTATGGATGTGCACTTTAAGAGGGGCAGAGGTGGGTTGGTTACACGGATTTAAAATTGACAGCAAAGTGCCATGAATCCATAATTATTTTAAATACCCCAAAATCACCATCCTTGCACTCAGTTTCCCCATGGCCAAAAGCCTGAGAATTATGAATTGCATGCATGCATGCATATGCCCCAATTCTCTAGAGTGCAGTCTGTGCAACTATAAATTTGCACAGATAAGCCTTTTGCAGTTCATACCATTTTTCCAGTTCATACCTAAAAAAGCTTCTAACGACCCATGCCATCCATACAGGTTTATAGACCCAAACTGTTAATAATCGGGTACAAAACTTGCATAGACCCAACTTTACCGATGTTTTGTACTGGCAGTAAATGACGTAAATGTGGGAGTCATTTGGCATTGACAGTGGAAACGACTGTTTTCATGATTTCATGTAACGATCTGTAACCGCACACCATGTGTAAGCTTGTATATAAAACTGACATGACCATGGAATATTATAATGGCTCGCGGCCAAACGAATGACAATGGGAGTTTTAAACAAACAATCAACAGAGTTTCAAAGGTGACTCACTTAGTTTATCTTTTACATTGTGCAAATTTGCCGCCAAAACTGTCCCGAGAGAGTATTTCGAAAAATTGCGATCTGGTCGCATCTGTGTCCCAGACGCGGACGGAAAGTACTTAACTTCTTAGCTGTTTGTACCGGAAAAATAAAATCAACTACTATAAATAATTGCCCACCTGGAAAGCAACTAATATGGTGATGATCGAAAGCCATGCAGCGTCAGCCGAACTCCCGCATTCCATTGAAATGCTCACCGAAAAATTAGAAGAGAAGCATTCAGTTCATTCGATATACTTCATCGTAGAGATATTTCACACGCAGTTATTCAGTGAATGAATGCCCTTTCGGTACGTCCTTATGGGCGATTTAGCTGGTTTTAGAAATATAATCGGTTTGCTAATTGCTCCTTTCTTTCTATCCAATCACTGCTTTGACAACCCTGCTATTTCAGTATAAAATTTCACGCAATGTGTCCAGTCAGTGTATTGCAAACTGGCAACCAATCAAGTGAGAGACACGCGACTTTGATTCGGCTGGATGGACGCACAGAACACAGTGGCCAAAGGAAATGAAACAAGCTAAATCGGTTATAGTTAGACTTTTTCTCTCGAAATTTTCGCTTGGTTCGTTCTTCGTTCACTGTATTTTTCGATCTTCGTCACTCATTCCCAGCGTCTTTTTACAGCTCGGTTACAAGGGAACGTAAGCGAAAACAAGAGGCTCTGGAAACGAAGGTTCCCCTGCTCTTTACCAGTCTCTTCGCTGCCCAAAGAAGATGGTGCTTTTCACATTTACTACATTTCAGGAAACGTCCAATTTCAGATTTTTGAGATTCGTTTTCTCTCGTGGTATGGGACTGTAACAAATGGACCGTAATGTATCACCCAGATTCAAGGTGTCTCCCGGCGTCTTACGGTAGGCAAATACTCATTGGGGTACACGTGAATTTGAATGAATGAAATTCAAAACGGATAGAATAAAGAAAATGTTTTTTGGAACAGACAGTTGATACCCACGCAAGAGGACCCCAGGTTGCTAGTGGACCATTTTGGTGTCCATCTATTAATTATTAACTACAAATTCTAATTTTAAAACTTCATTAAATCTTTAATGTTTATTATTTCTCTAAATTTTACAAATCCTTTGAGAAAAACTATTTCCTCCCAAATATTCCCTTAAATCATCCAAAAATTTGCAAAACACCCCATAACATAGATTCATGAGATCGGAGCATAGAGTTTTTGGATTGCTTGAAACGTGAACGAGATATTTCCGCGAAGCGCAAAGGAACAAGTGTGGTTTTCGAGTAGTCACAGCCGGAAATATAGGGAGGACTGTAACGAGTAATTGAAGCAACAAAGAGGGGATAATCTAGGGAATTGTAATGATCAACTGGTTGGTAAATCGGGTCAATAGCGCTGTAGCCATTCTGTTTAGATGGTCACTGACATGTGGAGAATCATTGACATCGGGAGTACACGGGATCTATCTATTTATTACAGGTGTGATCCCTACGACTAGTTAATTTCTCCCTTTAGGGGTCACGCGAGCGCGCGCGAAACCTCCCGATAGGTAATGTGACGACGCGAGAGACGATTTTGCGCATGATAGCATTATGGCCTAAGAATTGGGGGGAGGGAAAGAGTGGGGGAGGGGGGGGGGGGCACTCGTAGTTTACTAATTTGGGAGAGAGAGTGACGAGCGTCGCGTGAGCAGACAATGTTAAATAGGAGCTGGTCATTATTCACTTATCTCGGTTTTCAGGTGATTATGCATTCTTCAAGCAATATACCATCTGTAGAGTGGAGCATACCACTTAATTAAACCGTTTACTCAATGAGCCATCTTGATTTTCTGAAACAATATGGTCGCGATAAGGCTCGAACAGGAAACACGATACATATCACAAATTTGTGAGGTTTGTCTGAAGAAAAGTTAGAGAACCAAGCCATAGCATGCGTCATATTCCAGGCGAACACTCTGAGGTCTTTGACTAATATTACAGCTATAACTGTAAAATCATTCAAATGAGTAATGCCCAATATTTTTAATTTTGTTTTTGTTATGGAAAGGGTGTGTCACATGAGCACGCGATAACTGAAGTGGCTGTGGATACTGTACTGATCTGTTTACTTTAATACGCGCACGCTGGCATGTAGCGGATAAGAACGTCAACTAACCCACACGAAACTTAATTTACAGTGTTTTAAAGCACGATAAGAAATATTAAACATCTTGGAACGATTACGATGCCGCGCCAATGTAACTATTATTCATTTCCATGCGATTACATTAATGATCCTAATCGGTTGGCCAAGAAACTAAACCAAACAAGCCTATATATTGGACTTGAAATATTAGAAAGGAAATGCCCTAAAGAAATCTTGATTACGTACTGCCCAAGAAGCAAATTCCACTGATAAAACAGCCGGATTTGCTAGCCTAATGTCTCATGGAATGAGATCAGATAAAAAACTCATTCAAAAGCGGAACAGTATAGGTCCAAAGGGAGTATAAAAGAATCCTCGAGTCAAAGTTCACGAACACACTTACACTCTTTCTTTTTACTGATAAGAAAGTTTAAATTTTGGTCTGAGCCTGCTGGAACTGCATCTCAGTTCTTTTATTTTTGGCGATTTAACCCTGAAAACGTTCCACGTTCTTAGGATAAATGGAACAGTATTTCAGGAAATCATAGTTCCGGCTGAATAAGGAGAAAGAAATATAGGTGAAGTGTACAAATTTGCCAAATATACGGACATGCTTTTTATCATAAAATGAAAACAGGCGCAGTGTAGTTTGTAGCTTATTGAGACGTTATTTACCAAATTTTAGCCAGGGCCGTAGCCCGAAAAAAAATAAGGACTGAGGCAATATCCATGGTTATTTGCTGGTAGTGTCTTACTTTCTCCTTCAAAAAAAAAAAATAACATCTTACCTTCCGGCCGGAAAAAAAAAAGAAAAAATGACTAAGGCAAGCGCCTCGGTTTGCCTCATACTGGCTACGGCCTTGAATTAGCCTGGGTATGTTCTAAGCATGTTCTTAAAATTATGGCCAATCTTAGCGTCAACGTTCTTATAAAAAGGTTCTTATATTAGAAAAAAATGTATAAGCACTTGAAAATGTTACACGGGGTAAAGCAATTAAAGATTAATCCACACCGCGTGGGAATGGAGTACCCGCGGCTTTAATACTTAATGAAGGTCTACATTATAAACGGGAGATACACGGTACTCTCTGATTCGAAAAAAATAAGATAACATAAACTACTACCGGATATTGAACGCCTTATTGTTTCTTTTCACTCGTGTATATTTTTGGCTCATACACTTATGATTTCTTTCAAATATATATTATTTTTATTGTCAGTCACAAAGCTTCATTGAAGCTACCCCGCATGACATCCGCAGAGAAATAGCTGGAAGGTGAGGGCGGGCGGCGGGCGGAAAGGCACCCAGGTTCAAACAGGGCTGTTTGTAAAGAAGCGAAAAAGAAAATAGTTTTGATAATTAATAAAACGGTTTTCATTTTTACGGATATGGTATCGGCACATATCAGTTTTCCCCTAAAATATGAGGAGACTTTAAACAATTCAGTGGAGCTTACATGCAAGGAATTGGAGGAATTTGCTGCGTATGAGCAAATAATAACATCATTAGACACTTTTGGAGAACGTGACAGATCGTTAGCAACGTACTATTAAATGGTTTCATTATAGTTTTTAAAATGTGTCCGTGTATAATCGAGATAAGGATCTGAAGGTCACAAATCATTTACACTTTAATTTTTAAACTAAACTAGTCAGTGCAACCTGCAGGGTTTCAGTGTCCATTCAAATACAGTTTTCAACTTTACTATATTTGCACAGTTCTTTTCAAGACAAAAAGGGGATTACGGGAAGACCAATTATCATCGGACGTAAGAATAAACAAACAGATGAATTAACTGCAAGCTTTCACTCAGTTTTATCGCAAAACTATCAGTTTCTAATTTCTTTCGGTCAATGTTTTTAACATCAGCGTTTTTCCTTTCATTTCATTTGTTCCAGTCAGTTTCCCCTTTATTGCAAGTTTGAGATATTAATGATGTGAAAGTCCCTTAGCACCGTAATTAATCACAACTGGCTTTTTAAAATTTGAATTTACTCAAAGGTCATCAAGAAACAAAGGACAGTGACTGGTGAGGGAGAAATATTTTTTATGTCAACAATTTCCGGCCGGCGAATCAGACGGATCATAAATGGAGTATACAGAAGGTTTGAAACGTAAGATGGGTACAAGATTGTTTCCCCGATTTCCCGATCTGAACAAGACCAGATTGAACTGTTCGTTTCACATTACGAAAAATCATTGAAGTTGACGAATAATTAACGGCCAATATTTCTTCACATTTTGTATGACACTCACTCTATCTGTCCAAGAGCCTAGGTATTAATCTTGTCGACCCTCTCCGATTCTCTTCAGTTGACAAAACATTCGCAGCCGTTTATCACTGAAGGATCAACACAGAAAAGGCGATTCACAGATGGACATGGCAGTGGTTTTGTTTCTGCTTTGGATGCTCCAACATTTGGCTGTACACATTTCAAATTGTATCGAGAACAGCAATGGTGACCGCAGTTGGCCGTCTGACAGGTTGGCCTCCACAAAAATTCTGTCGGATTTTCAGTTTGTTGAACCTCGGTTAAAATACATCACAGGAGAAAGCGAGGAGTGGAAACGACAGGATTTAGACGAATTAACACAAAGGGTAAGTAACTAAAATCAGCCAGTTTTTAAAACAACTATTGATCTAGCAGTGCGACTAGTCGGGCATATTGGTGTGAGTCACGTTCGATAATCACATTATTCATTCACCCGGCATGAGTCCAAATCATCACCATTACAGCGAGCAAACCGTATTTCAGTAATCACTCGTAGAGATTTCATAGTCAACTTCATGTTTCCAAACTTTTATATGGTGTTTTAATGATTCAAGGGTCTGCCGAAATATATTGATAGGTTCGTCATAACATGCGTCGTACCTAAACAATGATATTACTTCTACAAAAATATCCATGCGCGCGATTTGGCACACACTTCGTGATCTGATAAACGTCACACCGGAATCAATAAGAAATATATCGATCGGTTTTCGGTGATCAGTTTACGAGAAACGACAGAAAAATGTTTGATATTATAACCATTCCTTTTTATTAACATTTTTGCTGTGTGGACGGAAGTATTTCACAAAAAACATTTTATATCGAAGAAAGGGCGATATCAACATCAGTTTTATACAGACTCGCGAGTCAATAAATATTCATTATCCGATTGCGAGCTTTATTTGGCCGGATATTATAAGTTCCTGTGACACTTAACCACATGCTGAAAAAACATACATGTTATACAAAGAGTTTTGTTGTTTGTTTTGATAATTTTACTAGCGCTAAGTTTACATTTAAGCAAAGTCCGGTCAAAATTAAGTAAAAAAAAAAAATTCAAAGAAACAGAATCGATCAACCGAGGACAGGGTGACATTAATAGATATCTACTCAGCTGGAGGTCTTCAATAAAATATGCCCTCTTGGTTTGCGCTAATACGTTTGTTTATATTGTGCATTGGATCAGAATTGCTATAGGCCCAGCTTAAGTATTTAAGACGATAAGTTGATTTATCTAGGTTTATAAATAGAAAATGCTGTAGGCCGGTAGACTAAGAACGTTTTCTTAAATATCTAAGTGTCATTCTCGTCTGGATGATTACGCAGATCTAAGTCCACCGAAAAAATAAATATTTAACCGCAGTCGGGATAAGTGTTTCCGAAAGCTATTGAACAACGAATATTGAGCACTCAGACAGCCAATCAGAGAAAAGCGGCTCGTTAAGTAAAGTTCTCTTACCTTTTCCATTCGCAACCCTCTTACTATTGTAATTTTATATATGCACTATTTTAACCTTGTTTAATTTTATAATTATTTTCAGAAAGTAGATACAGGGCTGCGTTGTGCATCAGTGCTAAGTATAATTAAAGCTACCTAACCTAAATATATGCCCAAACAAGATAAAAACAAGAAAAAATAAACAAATTTTATTTTGATAAATGAAGCAAGATGGTATAATGAAATCAAAAAAATGTAATGTAAACATAACATCTTTCTCAAATTATATTTTAATAAAATGAAAAAAAAAAGAAGAAAGAGAAAAAAGGAACAAATGGCATCAAAATAAAAACACTCCTGGCAAAAGAGCTTTACGAATGATCGCACTTTCGGGTTTCGTCGACAGACCAGGAGCTTATTAAGCTCCTGCACAGACTCAAAGGTCAAGACTGAAGATGAAATTTTGATTGGTATGATTGGTCAAAATTCAAGCCTTCATCTACATCTATATGATGCAGTTTTCGAAACTTTGTAGAACGTAGTGAAATTTTCTTTCAATATACAAACTAACTAACAACTGTCCTTTTCTTTGTGTCATTCAGTTGGCGTTTTTTTTTTAAATTCACCTAAAGGCAACTAATGATTGACAGGGTCAAACATTTAAAGTCGTGTAATGTGGTTTTAACTTTGAGATCTGTTCTTGGAAAAATTTTAGGGACGGATGAAATTTTAAGGACGGATCATTACATTCTTTTGATGCTGCTAATTTTTCGACAAAGCCTTATACGGTATATATTGACTTAAATGTTGAAGACCGTTTGTACTTTTATTAGCCATAGCCGCACTTGTTTAATCCGATCGCACCGTAAATCTCTGGAACACTGTATATAAGACGGCTTATCTAAATAAAGTTTCCTTAGTCCCGGTTCGTTGAAATTTTTCTCACTCAGTTGTATTCCTCCCTGGTTAAATATGTTTTTGATGTAGATATGTTGTGTACGTGTCCGCTTATTCGTGTCTGTTCCTATCACCCTAATTTTGTTACTTAATTTTGTCATTAGCTTTTCAGTCCTTTTTCATTACCTAGTATTTAACTATATTTTAAATTTCTTGGGCATGCGCCTTGCATGTGGATTCGCGTTCCGTTCGCGCCAGCCCTTTTCTCCTTAGTCCATCTTATTTTGTTATAGAAAGTTTGTGTCCAATAAAGTTTAAAAAAAGACAGTTTCAAAAATTAATTCAAACGTTTTGTAAAATTATTTTGGGAGCACTTTGAGAGAAAGAGTCTGAATGATTAGTTTGAGTGCAGATTTATAATTAGTCTTTGTCGCGTAGATTTCGCGTGCGGATGCAATTTTAGTTGGCTTGAGACGCGAGCTATGCCGCCGCGCGTAAACGCTGAACCGCGCTTGGCTTTTTAAGTTAACGCAAGCCGTTCACATGTCGTCTCGTTACTTTAATTGTGCACGTAAAGCCGACCAAAATTACGTCCGTGCGCACGTAGAAAATATACGTGACAGTAGAAATCCGCCATTGATCTCGGGGAATCTTGAAATCAGTGAAGCCTTGCCGAACCTCTAAATTACATCTGTTCTTTGCACGTCTTCTTGTGCGAGTGATGACAGTGACGAATCGAGCGTGAGCAGACACATGGTCACTTATCTCTGTTTTCAGGTGATTATCCATTCTTCAAGCAATATACCATCTGTAGAGTGGAACATACCACTTAATTAAACCGTTTACTCAATGAACTCTCTTGACTTTCTGAAGCAATATGGTTGTGATAAGGCTTCTAAAGTGCACTATAGTGTCGAGACTGGACAGGAAATGCGATACATATCACAAATTTTGGAAGGTTTGTCCGAAGAAAGGTTAGAGAACCATTTTGGGCCATAGTATGCGTTATAGGATTGTATTATAACATAGGCATTCCTAACACTCTGTGATACCCGTTCTGTGTAGACAAAAGAACCGAACAGACTTTGCACGTGTTGCTTGCCTATGTTAATAAACCACTGCGCTCGAAGAGAATTACTGCACTCAGTTCAATCAGTTTTTATGCATCTGTCCTCTTATTGATGATAAAATTCGTCATAACAATGTCGCGAGTGGATCCACAGCAAACTGACGTCAATTTGTTTTTTACAATAACAAAAACGCCAAAATCGTAAAAAAACAAATGAAATGAAAAGCAAACGCAAGGTAAGCATGACAAATTGCCGAGTTTTATTCAAATTGACGCAATCAGTGTCAATAAGTTTTCTTGCTTTCTCATTGGCTAACTTATAACAATAAAGAAATTTCATTGGCTAAAAAATTGAAAGGATGACATCTTGCATAAATTAAAATTTTATGTGTCTGTACTCTTATTGATGATAAAAATTGACCAATCAGCATGCGAGAATAACTTCAGTGATTGTAAAATAAATGATTTAAAACACTAATTTATGAATATATCTTCGTCTTGCAGGCTGCAACCTCGCAGATAAAGGTAGAAATGACATTCACAGCCTTTCAACAAAACTTCACGCTGGACTTGTATCAAAATCGTGGGCTTTTTACATCTCGATACATTGAAAAACAAGAAAAATTCAAGGACAGTATAAATCACTGCTTTTACCATGGTACCGTCAGGGGAAGGGAAGGGTCGATGGTGTCCCTTAGTACTTGTGATGGAATTGAAGGTCTGATTCACAACGGACACATGTCTTATTATTTAGAACCAACACAAGGTTCCTCTGATAGCCGCATTCATTTATTCTACAAAATGAAAGATCTTAATTTGAATGATTATTACTCAACCGAGCAAAGCTTGAATTACGACGGTATAAAATTGATGAAAAGTGGTGGCCAGCGGAAAGTTTACAATAGTTCAACGCGCGTTTCCAATTTTAAAATTCGTAGAAGAGTTCGCCGAGATATTGATGTCTTCACCGAAACAAAGTACGTTGAATTAGTTATTATTAACGACCACAAACAGTATGAAGCTTGTGGGAAAAACCTTACAAAAACAAATCTGCGCGCTAAGCAAATCGCAAACATGGTGGATGCCATTTTTAAACCCCTAAATGTACGCGTGGTCCTGGTTGCCATAGAAACCTGGGACGTGATCGACATGATCAAAGTGGACGACGATGCAGATACGTATTTGTCAAACTTGATAAAATACAGGAAAAGAAAACTGCTTGAAAAGCATCCAAATGATGTGACACAACTATTGACGGGAGTTAAATTGAAAGATTCCGTGCGCGGAAAAGCGCAGGTTATGTCCATTTGCACGCGGCAGTCCGTGGGTGTTATTCGCGACTACATCAGTAATGCCGCGTTTACTGCGAACACGTTTGCACATGAACTGGGTCACATGTTCGGCATGTATCACGATGATGATCTGCCTCACTGCGTGTGCAACGCGCGCAATTTGCCTGATTCGCAACTTAGTGGATGCGTGATGAGCGCGCGAGTCGGCCGCGAGCCAGCCACTGTCTTCAGCAACTGCAGTGTCAAAGGACTTCGGAAGGGTTTATCGCGGGGATTAGGGACGTGCCTCTTTAACGTCCCTGGCACCTTGTTTGGAGGTCCGGTTTGCGGAGACGGTATCTTAGGGCGTGGTGAGGAATGCGACTGTGGAACCGAGCAAGAATGCAAGGATAAGGGAGACACTTGTTGTGATCACATGACCTGCAAGCTGTATGGGCATGCTCAATGTGCCAGTGGTGCCTGCTGTGACAATTGCAGATTTAAAAAGAGAGGAGTGTCTTGTAGGAAGAAAGTGAACGAATGCGACATCCCGGAAACATGCACGGGATCTTCCGGGATTTGTCCCGAGGATCTTTACATCTATAATGGTTATCCCTGTGCACAGAACACAGCGTACTGCTATTTCGGCAAATGTCAGTCCCATGACAAGCAATGTCAAGACCTATGGGGCAGCGATGCCATATCAGGCTTAGATAAGTGTTATCAATATCACAACACGCGTGGAGACAAATATGGTCACTGTCGCAAGTCAAGGAGAGGAAAATATCGAGCTTGCAATTATCGGGACGCCAAATGCGGCAAATTGTGGTGCCTTGCGAGAAGTCAGCGACCTATTGTAGGCATACAACGGGATGTGATGAGCTCATTTTGGCCCGTGGATGATAAAACGATTACGTGCAAAGGGACAAGTTTTAAAACAAGCCTGGATGCACCTGAGGCTGCGATGACACTCGAAGGAACAAAATGCGCTGACAGGAGTGTGTGTTTGAACCGACAATGCGTTTCCTTGAAAGTACTTCTTAAAAAGGTTCCTAGGTGTCCCAATAACTGCTCTGGTCACGGCTTGTGTAACAATGTCGGTAAATGCTACTGTTTCGAACCATGGTCAGGGACATCATGCAATGAAAAGTTCCCTGTTGAACCGACATCTAAAACAACAGAACCTCTTAAAACACCGCTGTTTAGCCCCACGACAAAGCCACACACGTTGAAACCGCTAACAGAAACTACACCTACAGGAACTTCAAAACCGGATGCTTCCCTTGGATTAGACGCAAAAGTTATTTATACTGTCGTTTCCCTGTGTGTAGTCTTCCTGACCGTGATTCTCATAATCGGTCTCTGTCGTTATAAACATTATTTAAAGGATCGTAAATTTGTCTTGCAGAAAAATAGTAAGAAAGCAAAGTTTTCACCTAAAACAAAGGTTATCCATATTTAAGAAAATTGAATCTTGTACAGTGTAGACTATTTATTTGATATTAGGGCGAGAGGAGACTGGGTACAAGTGAAGCGAGGCGTGCTGTCTTTTCCACCGCGGTCAAATGTTTGCGCATGCGTCAAACCAAAGTCACGTGAAATCGGTTTTTCGGTTGTCACTAATTCAAACAGTAAACAAACGTAGGTCAATGTACACGGCGCCGACCAATCCCAAATCGTAAAATGATTTAGTATACTCACAGACTCATGGAAAAGTTATGAGCTTTGAGCTCTCAAAGTAAAGTCCTTGACTTTAACGGACTTTTCTTATATTTTTCCTTATTTCTGTCGTTCTCAAAATTTCTATCGTGACACGGGTTGTTGCAATGGTTTGCTTTGAATTTCTACGCGGGAAATTGTTGCGACCGGTCGACTGAGAATGAAGACATTGCGCAAGCTCACAGCTTGACCGCGGTTAACAAATGTCAAATTAATAATAAGTGAGTTTGAATCTGGAAAATATCTTAAAACAATTCTTTGAACTGAATGCTAGTGCACTTCATGTAAAGGCAAAACACACACGCACGTGAAGATCCATGTGGAAAAATGTGGAATATCGAAGGCGATTTGCCTGCTTCGTTTCATAGTCGAGTTTGCTTAATAAGAGAAAATAGTAACAATAGTTTCCGAAACACGTGGTCATGTTCTCTTTTTTATGGTTACAGGAGGCCATTGGCATAAAAATGTCCAAATTAATTTATTCGTTTATTGGTGGAGGACTTGGATCAGATCCAAGAGACACGTCTTCTTAAGACGGTTTTATTTATTGTAAAGTAGTTATATATAATAGTGTTCCTTTTACTGAATTAAATTATTGGATGCGTTATCAATGTGAAGTTTGTTAGATTATTCTTTTAGCTGCATCTGCAAACCAAACCCCGAGGGGGTGCTTGTCGTACCTTTCAGAGGTCAAAATTTGTAGATCGGTACCGCTTAGGGTGCTAAAATCTAAAATGACCGCCGTTAGAATTATCGCGATACCTTTTAGGGTATTGAGCCGAAAAAAATATGACAAAATATGACATGTTTTGTTTAGAATTGGTACCTCTTAGGGGTAAAATTCATTTGAGCCACGCCAATCACACGACTTTCTGGTACCTTATAGGGTGTTTATCGAAAATTTCCGCAGAGCACCCCCATCATTTCTATATGGGAATTCCCCCCCCCCCCCGCCCCGCCCGGGAACCAGCCATGCTTAGTGCTGATGCCTTCATACATTCTGCCTACATTTTGTATTTTGAAGCTTCACCAGCGTAGTATCTTGGCGTTCTTTCGTGCCTTATTATCATTGGGAAGAACATTAGCAAGACCCCATTGACCGCGCAAAGACTAATCAGTAACGTTACTACTATAAAAAGTAGAGTCCACTTTCTCGTCTCCATCTTAGGAGAAAATTTGCTATTCACGAACGAACGATATCTTATGTTCATCATAAAAGATATGCATAACTTATTAGTCTCCTAAGTTTACTGGTCGCGACTATAGTTCTCGATTAGCCAATAGAATTTCGACACGTTATCGTTTTGACAAGCAAATGATGCAGCAAGAAAAGCCTAGACAAGGAGGGTTTGTTCTATTTTTGCGAGAGTTTATATAGCAATACGAACTAAAAAATTGTCAAAAAATTGTTTAAAAAGTTAGCCTTACTTTTTTCAAGTTCTCACATTTTTGTTTTCAAAATGGGCGAGAATAGACCATGATTTGTTCCTCTTTCAAGGGCTTTCAAGAATTGGTCGATTTCCAGTTATCTTGAAATATTGTAGCATGGTTTTGACCAAAACAAGGTCAAAGTCCCCGTGATAGTGAGTATCCGGTTATGTCCTAAGATATATCTTAAGATATATAGGAGGAATTAGATCTAGGCCTGTGATTTAATTTGCCGTTATAATACGGTCTCAGGGGTATGAATTTTAAAATTGCTATTAAAGCACGTGCGTTTCCATCGTTGCCATGGAAACATGATATCAAGTCACATCAAATTATTCGCAGACAAATATCACTGAGTGAAAACATAGTTTTATTAAAAAAGTTATATTAAAATAATACGAAATGGTTATATGAAACCTGAGACATTTCTTTGTTCGATGTTTTTCGGCCCGTGACCGTGCACAACCACAATAAACTTTGAACTTTGTTTGAGCTGACTAACCAATAGAAATGTTTCCCTTAAGTCATTCAGTGATAGTGTGTGATCGAAAAGGATGTGCACGGTTGTTGTATTTTCAACATAATTTGTAGCTCTTTTGTTATCGCCATTGAAGTTTGCAAGGTTTCATGACTAGTCCCTCGGATAACTAAAGGTTAGAAACACAAAGTCAGGTTGTTATCTCCTGAATGCTTTCTGAAAAGAACGAGTTAATCGAGAGAAGCGAAAATAAAAAATGTCGTTTCGTACTTAACTGTGTGAATGAAATAGCTGGGTTCTATTGAATTTTCAGTTTATGTTTACAATTTCCGTAATCTCCCGCAAAGTTGCGCGTTTAGAAAAGGCTGTGATACCGAGCACACATAGTGGCTTGTGGCTGTCAAAGTTTTATTTCTTTGTCACGGTTTGTTTGCGTTGTTTCGTTTTAAGGCCAAAAAGTATCAGAAATTGAACGGCAGCCATTGAAAAGGTAAGTTATATTTAACAGGAGTAAACTAGAAAAACTATGCTTAGGTTCAATTAAAATTTCGAATAATGTTGTAAGGTTTGGAATGGCTGGCAATTAAAGCAGAATCTTTTCATGTACATGTTTTCATATGAATTGTTTGAACTTATAAAATATAACAGAATATAGGAAAGTCGAGGGGAGAAAAGAGCAAAGATGCGATAATAAACCCCAATTCACAATGAACGCGATTTGCAATACTAAAATGTGTGGATTATGGTCAACATGAAAAAAAAGGCATTTTTTTTTCAAGCAGCGCAAGAGTTAAACTTTAAAATAAAAACAAAGAGAAAGAAAAAACACCTAAAAAATTGAGAATTTAAAACAAAGTTTGAAATCTTGAACATTATTCAGATGAGCAAAATCATAGCGACAAACCGATGTGGTCTTCAGTGCCGGATATCTTCAGTAATATATTTGAAATCAGATAAGGCCAGAACAAAACGGAAACAAGATAATACTTTCAAATAGTTGATAGAAAAACTAAATTGAACGATTACCTCGGTTTTTAACCGTAGCCATAATATCAATTTTATTTTGGTATATTCAAATTAAACCTAGGCGTTCTTACGGAAAACAGCCATAGTAATTTATATTTACAAAAAAGCTGTAAAATTGCCGACTTTCTTTTGGATGATGGTTCATGGCAACGTATTTTTAAACAAAACAGTTCTTTTTTTTGTTCTTTCTTTTAGTTTTTCATCTGAATATCCTAATCATTTTGAGATTCATCTATTGGTGATAAATCAAGACAATATGTTTGTTTTCCCCCATTTGACTGCTTGACAACTTATTCAGTATAACGCCAGGAGTAGTGTGATTTTGAATTTGACTGTAAGATCTAGAAGGTCTTATCTCTCTCATATTGCACGCCTCTCATTAGATACCACGCAGCTTTTGGTCGTGACTAGAATGGATACTCCAAAATCAGGTTGGACCACCTCGGACACTTACTGAGAATTATATAACGTAATGTCGACACTTAAAATTTATTTTCAATAAATTTTTAAGTGTAAAAAAGAAAATCTAAAATCCCCACTCAGGATTGAACCTGTGACCTCAGCTAGGCTTAGGCTTACACAGCTTACCGTACCACTGTACCACCTAGCTTCTCGGGTTGCTTAGTCCTAAATTTAACTATTCTTGGCTTTCACTTACGTCATATCAAAATTCAGAAGCATTAAAAAATAGATTTCGAATCCAAAATGTTTATAGAATTGTAGAGAGTTTAAAACTACACATCTTGGCCAAATTTTAAAGCGTAAAAGCATTTTGTTCAAGAGTTATAGGCGAACGAGTATTAGATATTTTTAGTAAGAAATGTATGGAGCGGCCATCTTTGTGCCCCACTCAGGGGCACAAAGATGGCGGCCAAAAATTCAAAGTCTTAATTACACCAAAAATCACATCCAAAAATATTGTATTTGCTATAAGCTCAATTAACTCGGCTTATAAGCACTTATAATGCAAACAATAACTTTCAGCTGATTCAATTTTATTTATTTTCGCGGCTTATCTGAAATAGCGTGACGCATTGCGTGACACATTTAAAACCCTTGTAAATCGGAAACAAAACATCGTTAAAACCTGAAACTTTTTGTGAAAGATTATAACACTGGTATCCACATACCATGTTAGAAACAGCTTTGTAGGACGTATACTTTAGATTTTGTAATTTTTATGACGTCATGTGAAAACCAAGAATATAAACTGCTGAGCCCAATCTCAACTGCAAGCTAACCAGTTACTCCGTTATATAAGTCTCAATAAGGCGTCCGGGGTGGTCCAACCTGATTTTGGAGTATCCATTCTAGTCACCACCCGCAGCTTTTAACAACTTCTAATTTCATTGGGCCTGGGTATGACGCAGCTCTATTGTTTTCAGGGATAGGGTCCATTGTTGTGTTGTTTGTTCTACTGTTTTCTCAGCAAATCGGAGAAGACCTTGTAAGAGCTGCGTGCTGCCCTGTCTCATTATGTCTCCGCTAGGGAACCTCTGGTAACCCAGGTATAAGCCAGCAAAATAGAACTAAAATCTGCAAAGGACCGCAAACGATAATGCTGTAAACGATACGTAGGATCTACGAAAGACCTTATCAGCCAAAAAATGAACAAACATAAACGACAAACTGCAAGGCTGATCTGACTACGATAGATATGGTAGATATTGTGTACGGGTCATTGTGCAATCTATTTACGACTGCTTTCTTGTGGTTGTTCTTAGTTTGTTACAAGCTACACCGCGCTGACGAGCCCCAATACAAGGGCGAAACAGCTGTCCGCGGTTGCTACCCTGTTTTATCGGTTTCTGTCGCATTGGTGTCTCGCAAAATCTACCTTTTTACGTAGTCAGATCAGCCTTGCAGTTTGTCGTTTATATAAGCCATCAAACTTTGCAAAAAATGAGTCGCTGGAAAATTTGAAAACAGAAAGCAATTAGAACGTAGATTAGAAGACGATACTGACAAAGATAGACAATTGGTCGATAATTTATTTACTTTCAGCTGTTCCTTGGTGTTAATTTTTAATGGATAAACCATAGTCTTGAACTCAACCACATGGGTCGAGAGACAACTATATTTTTGCTGAACTTGACAACGTTTTGTTTTGTACAAAAGAAAAAAAAAAACAGGAAAGTTTTTGAAATGGAGGTAAAGGCATGGATGCAGTATGAAGTATTTATGCAAAAATTCCCCTTGTTTTAAAGTGTAGTTTTAAGTTTTGACAATTTATCATGAATCTGTTTTGGTTTTTGCGAATTGTTTGTAACCACATTTGTAACCAAAACGCACATTTGTACACAAATAATTCAGTTGGTTTTGTCGGAAAACAACAGCCGAGGCAAAATTTGTTCAATGGCTCCCAGAATTAGAAAGAGTTAGAAAGTATTTCAATACTGAATAGAAAAATAGATGTTGTTGATCTGACCAGGGAGGATAATATAGTGTCGTCGTCTCTGAAGTAGCGGCTGATAGTTGTATCTGCATGCGGAATATCCCAGGCTCGATTATCATCCGCTTTTCGGGAAATGAACCCGCGCTCATCCCTCCCCGTCCTCCCTCCCCAAGAAAGCACTCGGGGAGGAAAAAACAGTTCTAAGTCCTTCCACCTGGAGAAATATAATTTCCAATGACTATTACAAAACAAGAGTCGTAGTGTAACCAAGGGAGCCAAGAAAAACTCACTTTGCTACTTCACCCACGTGTTCTGTCCTACTCCACCTGTCTCGTCCAAAGGCGTCATTCCTTGTTAGCTCTTGTTCTAGCACAGTGCGTGTGGAGTTGTCGGACGTGGTGATCCTTTCCATGACTTGGGAGATCTGAGTACGAGATTATTCTATGACTTCTCGCGCTCCCTGTTTTCGGCAGCTACTAAGCACTGTCTATTCCCAGATAGCGAACTGTTGGCGGGGATGGTATGATAGGCAGAATAAACAAGCCAACAAAGAAAACGCTAGCGTTTGTTGATGAAGCCAGCTTCATCATTTCCCACGTATTTTCGTTCACATTCATCCACATGGCTTATAATTATGTCACCCAATAAACAACGAAATTAACTAGTTTTTGGCTGTTTTTTAGAATGACGAATAAAACTAGCAAAATCCATCCGATGAACGTAGAAGCAACTGAAATAGAAAACCTTTACGATTACGAGATGGAAACCATCAGAGAAACTGATGTAGACAAAGCCAATGAGGACATACTTCAAAAAGCTCACCTTCAAGCAAATACGGTGAACATACACAAGCGAACCCTGTTCATATTAGCTGCTGCTACTGTTTCCATCTGCTTGATAGCCATTGTTGCTATGGCAATAGCTGCAACAACAATGTCAAAGATGATGTCTCACAACTACTTCAAAACATAATTTGAGGTAAGCTAATTATCGATCCCTTCTAGGGACGAACCATTAGACTTTTGAAGGGACGGGGAGAGAGGGATGGGGTTAGCTGTGTTTGTTGCAGGAATGTTTTTGCTAAAAACAAAGCCTAAAGTCGGGCTTTTGCATTTGAAGGATTTTTTTTCTAAGAGAGTTGGCTTGAATATTTTTTTTCCAAAAAATCTCAGAAATTCAATGGTTTGCCCCTTACAACTTAATACCAAATGAGTAATAATGCAGATGATAATACAGTGGAACTTCTCGATGCGACCACTCAAAACCCTAATTAAGGCAGAAGTCCAGTAAGGTGGTCGCTAACAAGAAAGAAATTCTTTATCGTGGGCTGATTGGCCCCTTGAGTGAGATGGTTGCTCAGGGAGAATGGAATTGAACCATTTAAGTCGCAATATCAGTAGATCATTTCTCCTTACTGGTCTTCACACATTTGTTATCGTATTAGTAGGGAAGACGTTGTTAAAAGGATTAAAATATTAAGGCACTTCATGTTTGGTGATCATTTCCTTAATTCTCATGACCTCGTCTATTTGACTCTACTTAAGAGACACTTGGAAGACTGATCAATCTAAAGAATCTAACCACATGATTTTTTTGCTGTTTTTTTTTTACAGACCCGCCTACAGGCATCTGAATGCCCGGGAAGCAAATTTTACATAAATTACATAAATTACTCAAGCGAGAGTTCAAGGATATTGGTATAGCAACCTCTTTCCCAGTCTTTCTCAATTTATTATATATGGACTTGAGGAACACGCAACTTGACTCCTGAAATAGAATATTTCTCAAGCTTTCTGGCAGGTTATAACAGCCTCAAAACTAGGGCAATTTTCGGTGTAACTCTTTAGAAAATCATGGGGGTGATACACAAACGATTCTTCAAGTAAATTAGCCTGTTCCAGGCGTTCAGATAGTGATCTGATCTGATCTGAAATCTGATCAATAATCATATTGAGATAGCGTGATGACACTGTACGAAGGGCTATACACGTGTGTGTGTGTGTGTGTGTGTGTGTGTACATTAGATTGTGTAATCCTTTTCAGTATACTTACATTAATTTGAAGTAATTTGAAATAGAAATGTAAGAATATAAAAATAAGAATATAAATAAGCTGGCTGTTATTGTACGTAATTTATTATAAGTCCCATTTAACTAATCAAAAAAAAATATATACTCATAAATAATGTACGCAAGTAATCGTATTGTAAATAAGTCAGCGTATTGTTTTTAGTACGAGTAGCTGTAACCCGGCCAAGTAATGTAAAAAAAAAAACTGTATTGTAATGTATTGTAAGTACCGTCTTTTTTTTGCGTGGCAATAAAAAAAAATATAAAAAATGTTTCCTCCATTTCAGTGATGGAAAATATGGCGCGTTTTTGGCGCGCGAAACCATCATTGAATCGGAGGGTGGGCCGGGTGGGAGGTCTCATTTCTCTTTTTATTCCGTCCGAGATTGTAGAATGCAGCTTTTTGAAGACCAATACCTACAAGCCACCGAAAGGCTGCATTTTCGGTTACAAACTGACCGGTCGCTCAGATCGGCCAGTTCTGACAAATGGTAAGCGCCCTTAGTATGAAGAAGTTGCGGAAAGCCAACCTCGTTCCCAGGGCCTCTCTCTCTTCAGCTACGTCATACGTTGCTGAAGAGAGAGATAGGCCCTGGGAACGAGGTTGGCAGTAGGCCTCGTTCGTGGAAGCTGGATATAAATGACTATTGTGTTTAAAGAAAAAATCAGCACACATTTACAACAAAAAGGGTTTTAATTGAGTTCTCATCATCTGAGTTCGCTGATTATAGCCACCAGGGCAGATATAAATCAACTGGCAACAATATTTGGATTGTACAATGAACATAAAGAGATTTTCTCTTGATAGACGGTACGGTAATGAAAACTGTACACCAATTCAGAAACCAAGGTGGAACTTTTTAAATTTTACGTTGTTACCTTAACAAACCTTACTACACCTTAATAATGTTTAAAAATATAATCCCCCGGAAAATGAAACCTTAAATTGTATGGCGAAGTTCATAGACCTTTTCACAAATTTCAGGTTTCAAAGCAAAAAAGAAAACACTTAACTCTAAACATCAAAGAATACCTTGTGGAAAAAATTATGAAAAATTGAGTACAATGCCGCATTGGGCTGAAAAAAAAATTAACTAAGGGCGTTGTCTTCTTCAACGCTGTTTACTTTCCCATGGCCTTGAGTTCGCGATCCATCTGGCACAAAATACAGTTGGTACAGAACAAGCCCAAAATGGCGTCATTGCAAAGTGAGCCCTGAAATATAAAGTTATAGTTTAAGACTTTGTCTCCCAAGAGCGCATAAACTATCAAAAAAGTTCCATCTACAACAGGGTTCGTACTCATTTCAAATTTTAAAATTCCATGACTTTCCATGACCTTTTCCATGACCTTCTCAAATTTTTCATGACCAAGAGTTCAACAGTTGTTTTCAAAATTTTATCAAAACCATCATTTTTTTTTTTTTCATCTTGCCTTATTCCCACAACGTTTGCTGCCTTAGTGATTTTGTACATTAACATAATTTTCCATGACTTTCCATGACCCACGCTTAAATTCCATGACTTTCCAGGCCTGGAAATTAAATTATACAATTCCATGACTTTCCAGGTTTTTCCATGACCGTACGAACCCTGTACAAAATATAAGAAATATAAGAAGGAAAACAGTTCCACAGGAAAGTACTTCTTACAGTTTCATAAGCTTTCGTAGACAGATCAGATCTAAACACCAAAGTTAAAGCCGGGACACTGTCCCGGCTGAAACATCGTGTCTTCATGATTATGGCCAGGAGCTTGTTTTAAGTTTATTTCATTATCTTGATATTGGAAAAAACCATCGCCAAAAGTGATAGAAGCAAAGAAATATGAACTAAACAGACAAAATAACGGCTAGAAAGGTCAAACTTTCACAAGAATGGCAAGTTTGATTTCCTGACCGCCTGTCAATAAATCAAATTTCTTGAACCGAAATCCACTTGAATCCTTGCAATCCTGCACTTTATCTTCAAACTGCTGCTTTTGTTTTTTTATCTAGAATCCTAAGCGAATCCCACAGAGGAATACGTATGTCCAAGATTGCATGCAAGTACTACTGTCAAACAAACACTTCATATTTTTCGAAACTCCCGATTATTCGAACCAAAACTCGTTTTCCTTGGATTTGATTTCAATCAATACCACCTCAGTTCGATTTTTCGAACTCCCGATTTTTCGAACCAATTTCCGTTTCCCTTGGAGGTTTGAAGGGATCGGGATTCCACTGTACTTGTGATGTGACAGAATTATGTGTGTTATGGTATTTTTCGAAAACTCGATTTTTCGAAATTCCCGATTATTCGAACCAAAACTTGTTTCCCTTGGATTTGATTTCAATCAATACCACCTCAGTTCGATTTTTCGAACTCCCGATTTTTCGAACCAATTTCCGTTTCCCTTGGAGGTTTGAAAAATCGGGATTCCACTGTACTTCTGATGTGACAGAATTATGTGTGTTATGGTAAACTTTATAGATGAGGACACTTTATGATGCCTTTCATGGTGTACCGTGGCCCCCTCTGCATACAAACCTGGACATTACCCCATTATCACACGAGTTTAGTTATCACTGGCATTTTCTTAACGAAAGAAACGTTTTAGTAAATGGGCACCTGTTTGCATAATAATTTCGACAGCGGAGTAAATTGTTTGTGGAGAACATGTTTGGGGAAATTTCTTTTTGCGGGAACCATTTTTTGCGGATCGTGAAAGAAATGTAAAAATCGCAAAAATTTGAACCCGCAAAAATTTAGTGCCACATGATAGTCAGTATACTTGTCTCGCAACGCCCCTATGCACGGCTTCATTCGTTTCAAGACAAGTTAAAATATACATTGCCTAGTTAGTGTAATACCGCCTTTACCTGAATATGCTGCTCAGCTCTTAGCTGGGCCCTGAGAGTGAATATAGCGAGGTCAGCACAGCAACAACCATAGAGGAATCCTTCACCCATACGGCTGGAGATGTTGCACAACTGAATGCACGGACAGCACCAACCCATGAGACCTTTAAATAAGTAAGTAACAGACATTAAACAACTTAATATTCTTTATGGACAAACTCGCCCCCCCCCCCCCCCCCCTCGCCCCCGATTACGAACATTTTCACCGCTAGAGCTACAGAAAAAAAGCCCGTTGAAACACGGTTTACTTACAGCTGCCTATGTCATCAAAGCAGGCGAACAATACTTATTCCTGAAATAAAAATTGATTCATTCTTTTCATAGAAATACAGTATATGTTGAAAGATCATGTATGCGAAAGAACACCTCTGCGAATATCATTAAGGAAATTTATTCCAGTTTGGTATTTTGTATTCTCTATGAGAACGTTTCTGCAGAGCAGTTTTCAATTGAGTGTGAAAAGTAATTACACACTTGCTTTGGTTTTGCATTGCTACGCTTTGTGATTGGCTAAAAAATCTCGCGCCACTTTCTCGACCAATCAGAAGTAAAACCAAAATCAATCGCGACTTGCTCGCACGCGTTTTCCCGCGCTTGGCACCGCCGACATGTAATTGCTTTGAGCTCTGATTGGTTCATTGGATTGTTTACGACTGCTGTGATTGGTCAGAGTAATTACTTTGGTTTTGGTTTTACCACACGCAATTGAAAACTGCTCTAACTAATAAACAAAAGCATAATCTTGTAAGACGGTTAACTTACAGCTGCCAATATCATCAAAGCAGGAGAACACGCCAGAATTCCAGTCCCTCATAACTTGAGATTGTTGGACAACAACAGTTGTTCCTGGCTGAGCTGTCACCACTTGTGCCATATCGAAATAGAGTCCTTACCAAAGCTGTTAAAAAAAAGAAAAAAAAAAAGAAAAAATGAAGTCAAGTCACACTATAGTAGCATATTTTCCGTTTTTGAATCTGCGGCTCGTTCACAGCGGGGCACCAGTAGTTTTTCTCTCGGCACGCTTTCGTAAAGTAATCGAAATTGATCGGCAGCCTTCGGTCCGGCCAAAAGTAGCCCGATTCTTAGACGGTCCGATCGCTCGCACTCACTCCCTAGTCCCCCCCCCCCCCTCCCCGCCGCCCCCGGCGGGGGGTGGGCGGGTTCTCCCTATAATGGGCTATGTTCCGCCC
Organism: Cladopsammia gracilis; assembly: GCA_022457155.1. NCBI lineage: Eukaryota > Metazoa > Cnidaria > Anthozoa > Scleractinia > Dendrophylliidae > Cladopsammia > Cladopsammia gracilis. Next base: position 121,826 of record JAJGOT010000001.1, read on the forward strand.
GAAAGGGGTACCCTTTAAAATGGTAGAGATTTCACGAGTTGAAATATACTAAAGGGTAGGGGAAACTACCATTAAAGTTATTTAAAAAGAGCCTTTTAAAATATATCAAACAGACGCACGGTGTACTTTTGCATGGTATTATTTGTTGTTCGGTATTTACAAAATGAAATTTGGGAGTTTTTTTTTAAATTTTGTCGTTTGGCACTCTTAGGAATTAATTAGGGTTAATGGGAATTATAACTCTAAGGTTGAAAGCAGAGGAAAGAACCTAGGTTCAGTTAATATGTCAGAACGTCCAGTCAGTGATTAAATTTGTAATATTGTTCATTCAGGAATTGATACCCTCAGACTTAAAAGCCATTTGGAGAGATAAATTGTCCTATCACTCGGTTAACGCTTATCCCTCGGACTAGTAAGTCGTTTGGAGAGATTATTAGCCTTCCAGTAAGCAACAACCGGAGCGCTAGGAAATGAGCGAGGCCCCGAGATGGGGTTTCCTTTTAGGGTTGCAGGTTGTATGGTGCCAGCTATAGGTTTGTGAGAATCAGTTAAGAAGATTTCGGATGGTCGGCTAGCCGTTTTTATTTATGCAAGAATGGCTGTGTGTGGCCATTGTGTTCTGAAAAGAACTTTATTAGCTAGACCGGTTTCGGAAACTTAAGTGGTTTCCTTCGTCAGTTGCGTTCAGTGTTCAGTGTGGAAAAAGAAGATCAGTTGTTTTATCAACTGAATTAATAAGGTAAATTATTATACATTGGTGTCACTAGCTCGATTTTGATTGGCTATAAGCACGCAGCTAATTATTGCTTGCTGTTTCTGTAACGTCATACCTACAGACAATAGTTTTATGCATGCAGAAGTGACGTCATACCTACAGACAATAGTTTTATGCATGCAGAAGTGACGTAAGTTGTTTACTTACAAGTTGACTGCTGTGCATTGATCACTTTTTTGTGCGCGCTCTTGTCTTTACAAGTGCAGCTCAGGAATATGGATAATAAAACAATTATTGGATTCGGTTTTCGCATGATAGCGATAATTATCAAGGCCTCAGTTTGTGTTATCCGCCTCAGCCTTCGGCTTCGGCACATAACACAAACTTTGGCCTTGATAATTATCGCTATCATGCTCAACCTCATCCAATAATTGTTAAATTTGCCACCGTTTAGGGATTCAAAAGGTGACGTTTCGATCGTTAGTCCTTCGTCAGCGCGAATCAAGGAATTGTACGTTATGTGTGGTTTATATATTAGACGGTGGAACTACGCTATTGGTGGAAACTGGGTAACGTGAAAAACAAATATAAATTAGATGAATAAAATGTTTAAAAGTGCCGATTTGGAAGGTGAATATTTACTCTAATTTTGTACTGCTTTTCGTGTTACCCTGGTGTAGGCAAAGGCGGCAGATTACTATGTGTTCTTTAGAATAATTGGGGAAGTTAAAGAGTCGAGCGATTGGTTAAGATGCGCGCGTCTTTATCGTTTTTTTTTTTAACGTCTCGTAGATGTTCACGGAAATGGTCGCCCAGTCTCCTCCCTGTTTCGCCAATGTAAATCTTTTTGCGTAAAGTACATGTTACGTAGCAGATAACATATGCGGAGGTGCATGTGAATGATCAATTAGTTTAATGGACCGTTTGGGTCCCGATATTTTGTCGGAAAGACTATGTTAGCTGTACTTAGGTTTTCTCTGCAGCTAGCCGTTAATTAACTGAACAGTCATCAAGCAACATCGTAGAAATGTGTTTGAAAGGTTGTTTTCTTTTATTCCCAACAAAAAGTCATTTCGTTTAAACAAAAAAGCGATTTAATGAGTTTTGTTGATCTGGTTATAACTGCAATCACGCATTGAATATATGACCCATCTCAACAATGTTTAAAATGAGGATAAACAACAACAACAACAACAACAACAAAAACAACAACAAAAAACAAATCCTAGACTTCAGCAGTAAAACCCAGAAATCTTAATAAAAAACAAATACAACAAATATGTTACGTTACTGTACAACATCGAAAGATCCTTTGTTTAATACGTGAAAAAAAAAATACAATTCTGCCTCATTCTGAAACCGATACATAAAAGGGTGCAGTCTTGCTCTGAGCTGTTCACTTTCCGATGGCTTTGAGTTCGCGGTCCATCTGGCACATGACGCAGTTGGTACAGAACAGCAACAACATGGCGTCGTTGCAAAGAGAACCCTGAAAAAAAGTTATAGTTTAGAAAGGAATGAAATGAATAAGCTCTCCGTGCTAAATACCCCACCACTAACTAATACGTAAATAACAACAACAACAATCTTTATTGTGCTCTTAATACAAAAGTACAGAAATCATTAAAAGGAAATAACTGTGAAAGAAAAAGAGCACAGCCACTCAGAAATAGCAAAAGCTAATCGCGCTGAGTGGCTGGGCCATGCGGAAGAGTGACTAGATATCAAAGTTGTTATAAATAGACAGATAAACAAAACACACACACAAAATATATTTAAGCTGTAATTAATAAACAAATACACAAGCGAATAAACAAAAAAAAACAAGAGAAAAACAACGGCTATTTATAAAGTACACCAATCAATATTCGGAGATGACAGATTCTTTTAAAAGATTTATAAAGCGAAAACGACTCGTTGATTTTAGATCTTCTTTAATAGCATTCCAGAGTTTAGCCCCACTGAAACGGATATTAAATTTTCCATAATTCATTCTAGCTTTCGGTAAGTAATAAGACTTCTTAGAGGCCAGTCTGGTTGCATATTGATGTACTTTATTAATGCTATTAAAGAAATTATTGAAAGTACTTCTATAGTCTAAACACAAAGCAGTAGTTATTGTAAAAATATATCCCGATAGATTTTAGTTCAAAACTGGACAAAAACCTCGATGTTTAATAGCGCGACCGACATAAATCTTACTTATTCCTCCCACAATCAGAGTCAAGTTATAACGTAACAAGAGGCTAGCTGGTAGCCTGTACTCATGCGCTTGCATAAGAACGTTTTATGGTTTATTTGAACTGGGTCACGCACCCCTTCCCTCTCAACGAATTTTGCGTGACATGTAAGTCTTGTTTTGTTTACGTAATATCAGATACCATTTATTACGACTGAATTTACAACTGAATTTAAACACGTTTTATAAGCATTTCTCCCAAACTAGCGACAACACAAACAAAAATTCAATCACAAATTGATATCAACATAAATTCTCATCGAAAAATGTAATTTCTTTTCCGGTGAAGTCCAAATGCTGGTGGCTTGACACGGGCACGCCGAAATCACGAGGTCGCGTGTCAACCAATCAGACCAGTGAAAGTCGTCCCGCGGGATACGGGAAACTTTAAAAAAACAAGGCAAGAAACCGTACCGAAACCTTGACTCATGCCGCTATGCGCATGAGTAATCAGTATTAATTGAGCGCGTTTGGTGTTTGGTCTGATGTGAATAAGTTAAATTTGATTCGCCACTACTTGCAAGTGGAGAGAATCAGCATAATACAGGTTGATCATTGACGAAAGCTGCTATTGTCGTTACAAGTGAGTGGCAGATCCAGGAAAATCCACTGCAAGTTACTTATCAATCTTCGTCAGATGATTAATTGTTTTCTTGCCACGTTTGAACTTAATACTCGTGATTCTTTATTTTGCTAAAGAACATATTTCCGTCGGATTTAGTCGCGGTGATTATTAGTATTTAGAAATAGCGCTGGAAGTAACCAGGTTTAGCCTTCGTTTTCTGCGCTTCTATTTTAAGAAAAGTCTTCATGTTTTAGATTTGAGTTCAGTGTTATGGTACCTTTTTTATTAACGTTTTATTTTTTACCTAACATCAGGTCTATCACCACACTGTCCCCGCTGAACTATCATGTTTTCATGATTATGGCCAGGAGCTCCGTTTAAGCTTACTTTATTATCTTGAAATTGGAAGAAACCATCGCCAAAAGTGATAGAAGGAAAGACATATCAACTAAACAGACAAAATAACGGTTAGAAAAGTCAAAATTCCACAAGAATGGCAAGTTTGATTTCTTGACCGCCTGTCGATAAATCAAATTTCATGAACTGTAATCCACTTCAATCCTTGTAATCCTGCACTTTATCTCCAAACTACTGCTTTTGTTTTGCTCTATAGAATCTTTTTATCGAACTAAGTTGTATATTTGGTGGCATTTGGCGATATAACGTGGAAATAAAGCTAAGCGAAAATTTTCTATTTCGGGGACAGTGTCCTTTTAAGTTCCCCACAGCAACCTTTTGATCAACTATTAGCACTTACCTGAATATGCTGCTCGGCTCTGAGCTTAGCCCTGAGGGTAAATGGCGCGATTTCAGCGCAGCAACAACCATAGAGGAATCCTTCACCCATACGGCTGGAGATGTTGCACAACTGAATGCACGGACAGCATAAGCCCATGAGGCCTGTCAACAAAACCAACAAGATACTTACACATAGATCCGCAATGCGTCCGCACAAAAACGGAAGGAAAGTATCCTCGTTTCTCAAAGAAAAGCGGAACACTTGCATATGGGTTCGGTGAACGCAGAAAAAAATCAACTTATTTTAACCCTTTCAAGGCTCCCAGAGTCAATTATGGAGACATGTGATGTAGTTCTAATTTTTGAGTCTGTAGATGAAATCCTATGGTGTGACCACTCAAATGAAACCTCTTCGGCAGTACTTTTGTATGGTACGATTTGTTTTTCATTGTTTTATGAAATAAAACCGGTTATCATAGAAAATACAAAATATCAAATAGGAATTAAATACCTTAAATTATATTCTCAGAGGATAAAATAAGAGAAATTGTTAAGAAATAAAATAACTATTCATTCCTGAGATAAAATTGATTCATTTATTTCATCGGAAATGTCTGTTGAAAAATCATGTATGCAAAAGAACACTTCTGCGAATATCATTAAGGAAATTAATTCCAGTTTTGGTATTTTGCATTTTCTATGAGAACGTTTCTGCAATAAGGTGTCTATAAATAATAAATAATACTGTTTACTAAAGCATAATCTTGTAAGACGAATCTGTTCCTCACTTTATCTGTTCCCCAGCGGAATCCTTGCTGGCTGGCAAAATAGTCCGTGTATATTTTTTACTACCATTTTTCAGTGCACTGGTTGACTTGAGAAAGGCGTCGCAAGAACAAACTATGCTGGCTAACTTCAGTAGATCGAAAAGAGACTGATTACTTGTATGAATTTTGTGAGAAGTTTGATGTTAGTCACCTTGGGGCTTAAAAGTCGGTTCAGCTTCGTAGTAACAAATTTAAGCGGCAGTACTTAGAGACACCCGAGCAGGTTTAAGTTCGAGACGGCAGTACATGTACAAAACAATAAACGAAAAAGTTTCAAAAAGTTTGCCATTAACGTTTTCAAGCCCCTTTTGGTAACTTATTATAATTATTGTTTTTTTTTTTATTTATTCATTTTTTTAATTGCTGGTTGGGAAACAGACATTTTTTTATCCAGCTGGCTGGGAATTTCCCCATGTGTTATGCTGGGAAAAAGGAACAGATATAATTTCCCAGCAACGTAGAAGAACACCTTGAAATGCTCTTATATCATTTATTTTAATTTATTTGAGTAAACTAATGCATTTTATAACCAAAGATTGTTCGTTAGGTGCCCCTGAACTTACAGCTGCCAATGTCATCAAAACAGGCGAACACGCCAGAATTCCAGTCCCTCACAACTTGAGTTTGTTGGACAACAACAGTTGTTCCTGGCTGGGCTGTCACCACTTGTGCCATTTTGAAATGGAGTCGTTCTTACGAAATCTGCACGTACTGTAAAAGAAAATCAATTTAATGTGAAAGGATTCAGATTAACCTGACCTGCCGGCTTTTTGTTTAAAACTCCTTTCACTCCCAAGAGTGCCAAAACATAAAAATTCAAGAAAAATCCCAAATTTCATTTTGTAAAATATAAAAAAACAAATGGTACCATGTAAAAGTACTGCTGAAGAGGTTTCATTTAAATGGTCACATCATAGGATTTCGTCCACAGACACAAAAGTTAGGATTACACTATATGTCTCCATAATTGACTTTGGGAGGAAGAGTCAATTATGGAGACATGTAGTGTAGTTCTAACTTTTGAGTCTGTGGACGAAATCCTGTGGCGTGACCATTTAAATGAAACCTCTTCAGCAGTACTTTTGCATGGTACCATTTGTTCTAACTTTTGAGTCTGTGGATGAAATCCTATGGTGTGACCATTTAAATGAAACCTCTTCAGCAGTACTTTTGCATGGTACCATTTGTTCTAACTTTTGAGTCTGTTGATGAAATCCTATGGTGTGACCATTTAAATGAAACCTCTTCAGCAGTACTTTTGCATGGTACAATTTGTTTTTCAATATTTTACAAAACGAAATTTGGGATTTGTTTTTAATTTTCTTATTTTTGTAACTCTTGGGAGTGAAAGGGTTAAGAGACATTTTGAAGGCAAGCTGGAAAGTGGGGGCATGAAATAAGGCAACAGTAAAAAAAATACAATAAAAAAAACCATGTCTGACCACCCAAGCAGGTCTTGATAAACGACAAGAAGACAACTACGTATGGCGTATGGCGTTCCAGCCCCTTCGAGAGGGCCGGGTGGAACAGAAGTATAAGCGCGATCGAGAAAAGTAAACGTCCATAAATAACAGACAATAGTGTACCGTGAACGCTCTATTAAGCTCCCACATCCCTCGGGTTAGAATCGCATTATGTTTTTGATCTCAACATTTGCAACTTCCAATTCCCTATGGGACAGTTTCAATACTTTGTTATCAAGCTCTGTTTTCAGTATATTAATGATAGTTTTTGACTTACATATCTAACTATACGTTCCTGGTACAAAAAGCCCATCTTCAAGTTTTAAGGTTACCGTGTACCTTCAGATCGACCATTTTATTGAAATATTTTTGGGCGTCAAAATAAAGTTGACAGAATGAACTTTCATCCAAAAAATATTATCTAAAAATAGTGAAAATTGACGGAGAAATGACGGTATAACGTTTTTGAACGGAAGTAAAAGTTTCTCTTTTGATTGATTTAGCGGCGCAGTTTTCTCAAAGTTAATTTTTCGCTTGTAGGGGACACTTTAAAGAGCTACAATTAACTCAAAGGGAATTTGTTCGATTTCCCTCAAATTTGGACAGAAGCTAGGCTAACATATAATCAACAATAAAAATGTTCGGCGAATTTCTTATTTCCGAAAACTTTTTCGTCAAGAGCCATTTCCGTGCGATCACTCCAATTTTTTTCTCCCTTTTTCGAAAATATTCTGTAACTTTTCACAGCAATTGAAAATGGGAAATCGCCGACAGGTTCTTTTTTAGCGCTTCGTGTCCGGAAACCCGAGACAAATCAAATTGGCAAAATACAATAATCGCTTTGAGTTATAGCGTACCAAATGTTTCCATATTTAGATAGCCAGCTCTATAAGCTTTAATTTGATAAGAGCTGTTATACTGGAGACACCCCTGAAGGTACACGGTAACCTTAAATAACCCCTCCGCTTCCCCCCTCCGCCCTCTAGAAAGCCTGAAAATAAATAGGGGAGGGGGGCTAAATAGAGCCTTTACGATGATTTAAAATGCGAAAGGGCAGCGGCTTCCTCTACAACATAGACTACGAGTAGTCCCTCCTTTTTCCTCAGGGACAGTAGAGCAAGCGAAACGCGAGCGAGCGTGAAAATCACCCCACTCGCCTTTCTCGCGTGGGGTGATTTTCACGCGCGCTCGCGTTTCGCTCGCTCTACTGTCCCTGAGGGAAAAGGAGGGACTGCTCTTAGACTATCTACAACATTTCAATTCAATTCAGCCCTTCATTACTTTTTTCAGTATTACCTTAATTTTTTACGATGCTTTTTTCAGACTATTTTACATAAAATTACGAAATATTATGTTATCTACGTTATATAATAACACGCATGTTGTTTTAGTCCTTCGACAGCGGTGGAGCAGAAGAGACAACGCGTGAACGAGAAGATCAAGTAAACGACTGTGAACGAACAGCGGAAACGGTTGTAAAAGAACAGAGGAGACTATAGTTTTAAATTCAATTCAGCCCTTCCTTACTCTTTTAATTACTGAAGTATTACCTTAATTTTTTTTTCGATGCTTTTTTCAGACTATTTTACATAAAATTACGACATATTATGTTATCGACGTTATATAATAACGCGCATGTTGTTTTAGACCCTTTGACAGCGGCAGAGCAGAAGAGACAACGCGTGAACGAGAAGATCAAGTAAACGATTGTAAAAGAACAGCGGAAACGGTTGTAAAAGAACAGAGGAGATTATAGTTTTAAATATTTGAATGTATAGAATACAGGTTACAGAAAACATTGACTTAGAATCTTAGGATATAAACTTCATACACTCCAATAGGTTGTTTTATACGCTGCGTTACACTTTATATACTTAATCAAGAAAGAAATAGAAAAAAAAATCAGTGCTATAAATAAAGTGGCTTACTCTACAAGCGTGATATTTTTAGTGTTAACTGAGTTTTTTTAATCTTGCTAACCTTTTTTAGATTACATAATACAGGTATAATGAGATACAGTACGCTATGTTATGCTTTACCGCCTCTGAGGACCAGAGCTTCTGAATCGAACCAGTTGTTATTTCGTCCACTTTGGGGCGAGAGATGATATTTATGACGTGTTGCGGTTGCCGCTATTGTTAAGAATCGAAGTTCTTTTGTATGATACAATAATTGTAGAATTGCACACATTTTGGGCATCCTACTGATGAACAGTTACGACACAGAGAGATATGCACCAAATTGAAGAAACGTTGACTCGTGAAAAGCATAAACCATGAACGATGAGACCGAATGGGATTTTGGGTAGGCAGCATTGGCAAGCTTGTAATATTCTATTTCTTGATAATCAAGATGTTTTCTTTGTTTGAGACATTTGAGAGCATGATTTATGCATCCTGTGTTCATATAATGTATATTCTGTCGCAGACGAAGATTAAATTTTCCAACTTCCCAGTAAGCCTTTGGGTCGCATCGTTTATGGCTTATGCTTTTCACCCGACAACGTTTCTTCAATTTGCTGTATATATATTTTTAGCAACTACTGTGATTTGTAGTCTGTCCATTTGAATTGAATAAGACAACCGTAACACGTCATAAATATTCAAAATGGCAGCGCGCGGGAAATTTAAAAGCGAAAATAGGCGATATTCATATCCATTTTTTTGTACACTAAAATTATATTTGCACCTGTTTTTTAAAAATTTTTAATTTAGACTTTATTTCCAACAATTTAACGTCAATTTGTTATAACAATGGAGGTTCCCTTTAAAGATAACAAAGAATATACTGTTTACTTTATTTTAACGATGTGGATCTAATCTTGTTGGAAGCCGGAAACAACCAGAGAGATAAGAAGGATATTCAGATCAAGTGTGTGAAAAAGAAAGAAAAAGGAATTTGTCTGCGTGAATATACAGTAAACTCTTTACCTTAATCTGGAACGGCTTGCCGGTCTTTGGCATGCAAGACCAATATCCTCAACAACAAGGAGGGGTCGAGTTTCGAATTTGGTATGCAGGACAAAACAAACAAAATACAACGAAGAAACAGAAAGAAAAATCACCAATTTTTTTTAAGACCGTTTTTCAAGTAAACGTTGAATGTTTTTGTAATTTCACCGAGAAAACTGGTTTTCAAGCTGCGTGGATCTTCATTTCCACTTCAACATGATCAATCATGTCTGCGTTTTGTTCAACAAAACTTGAACTGGATCATGAGCGGACAAACACTTGCTCGAGTTCGCTTGTTATCAAGGTCATCAAGCTTGAGTCTCGTAAACCACAATTGAAGAATAACACTGAATATCTCTTTACAGAAAACACTGGACATGTTTTCATATGTCGTATCTGAGAATTTCTTTCGGCGAGTGATGTCTTTGCTTCGATTCAGTTTTATTTAACTTTCAAGAGCACACTACAATCACATCATTGGCGCCTTTTTTAAAAGCATACGATCACAAAAGGGAACCCAAAGTAAAGACCCCCAGTAAACGGGTAAATGTCCCATCAAAGACATAACAAAAGCATTGTTTCAGTCACATGTGGCCTTTTCTGTCATGCAGTGAATGCAATTAAACAGAAACTAAAATAAGTAAATGACACAATGCACTGAGAATGCGCTTGAAAGTTTGTGTTTCTTTATTCAGCAAATAAAACAACAACTAAAACTCGTTTGATGAAAGGATGAAAATCCTTTAATGAGGGAAGTAAAAACATTTGAACACACTCATGTACGGATTCGTACCAACTCGTTAAAAATACACGCACAATGGACTAAGCTTGTGTGGCAGGCGCAAAAAAAAACGGAAGGCATTTTCAGTGGAGGAATGCGCGCGCGAACCGCGATCATTGGAAACGTGTTCCACACTCCACGAGTGTTTCACGCAATTCCCCTCCCTCCCCCCCCCCCCCCCCCCGCCCTTTCTTCTTTTTACACTTGCTACAAGCTACATGGTCTCCAAACCTAAGAAAGCTAATAATTAAAAAACCCTGAAAATAAAACTCTAAACATCTGCGGTGTTACTAAGTGAACTCTTATCGCACCTTACATAGTATTGACGCCCTAACATAACGAAATTCATATAAAACGAGGGAACAAAATACAATTTTGCATCAGGCTGAAAACGGTGATTAATAAGATGCGGTCGTGCTTGAAGCTGTTCACTTTCCGATGGCTTTGAGTTCGCGGTCCATCTGGCACATGACGCAGTTGGTACAGAACGTTAACATAATGGCGTCGTTGCAAAGAGAGCCCTGAAAAGAAAATCATAGATTAGGAAGGAAAACGATAGAATTTAGCTCAAAACTTACCTCAGGTCTTAGAAACGAGCGTGATATGGAATTTACAGAGGTGTCCGCCTTATGGAGAGTTTAGTTACAGAAAATTACGTGAAATTAGGCATGAACAACCCAGCCCTTGCCCGTCTTTAAAGATGTGTCCGACTACAGGGGTGTCCGCTTTGAGAGAGTTGAAATAAAATTTGTTCTTGTTTCAAATTTGGTCTCTCTTTGGAGTAAAAGGATCGTCACGCAAAGATGAGTCTTACCGCAGTCGCTCACAAAAAGCGTTGCGTTATGCGCCAGATAGTAGTCACTAACCTGAATATTCTGTTCAGCTCGTAGCTTGGCTCGTAGGGTGAATGGCGCGATTTGCGCGCAGCAGCAGGCATAAGCCATTCCTTCACCCATGCGACCAGAAATGCTGCACAGCTGAAAGCACGGGCACAACAACCCCATGATACCTGTAAAAAAACAAATGTCAATACTATTTCTATTTGTTTGTTTTGCGGGGGGGGGGGGGGGGGGGGGGGAGATAATGGACAGTATTTAAAATATAAAACTAAAAACAGGGTTCGTAGTTACTTGAACAAATTGCCTAAAATCAGCTCAAGAAACACACTGATAGCAAAAAATGCAACACAGAAAGAAGGAAAACAGTTTTAAGTCTAGATTCTTTGCTGTTTCTGGCAACTAAGGGTGTTTGTCGCATTCCCTACAAACTCTTGAATTTACCCATGTCAGAATATATGCATTGCTCTCGTCACTAATGAGATTACTGGTTCACCCGTGGTTCCGAACTTCACAGGTCGTGAGGTTAAGTTGGTGCGTGAAGAGATGATCCCGGCATATAAGTCTTAACTTTTTCTACTAGGTTTAATGTGCACGGCTCTTTAGAAGACCACTTACTCCCAAAGTGATGGGAACTTTTAAGGCCCAATTCATGGTTTGGTAGTCTACCCCCGTCAATTTTATACATAGAAGTACTGCCCCCCTCCCCGCGCTTGCAGTCTAACCTGGTGTTTGTGTTGGGGTTTCTAAAGAGATATTGTTTTCCCGCGCTTGAGGCAATTCAACACTTATGGAGGTAGAAAAAAAGACGCAAAATATCACACTAAATTAACCTTTTAACTCGCAAGAGTGCCAAAAATCCAAATTGAAGAAAAATCCCAAATTTCATTTTGCACAATACTGAAAAACAAATGGTAGTATGCAAAAGTACTTCTGCAGAGCTTTCTTTTGAATGGTCACACCATAGAATTTCGTCTACAGACTTAAAAATTAGAACTACCCTATATGTCTTCATAATTGACTCTGAAGTGATAGGTTAACACGTATAAAACACAGTTGACTTACAGCTGCCAATGTCATCAAAGCAGGCGAACACGCCAGAATTCCAGTCCCTTAGAACTTGAGTTGAGGACACAACAACAGTTGTTCCTGGCTGAGCTGTGACTACCTGCGCCATGTTGAAATAGAGTCCTTACGAAAGCTGTAAGTACCAAAGAAAGAAAAACAAGTTTAGTTAGAATTTCTTGCCACTTCCTCTAATTCATAGAAAGGAGTAATCGTTTCAGTTTTTTTCTTTAATTAGCATCACTCTAGTTGTTAGTATTTTAAACTTGTGACGTCGAGAAATCATTAATCCCGCGGCGTGACAACTCGTATGTCATTGGGCGCATACAATTTTGGCTTAACCCTTCTCTCCGAAGAGTGCCAAAAATCAACCTTCAAGAAAAATTGCAAATTATACTTTATGAAATATTGAAAAAAAACAAATGGTACCATGCAAAAGCACAGCCTAAGAGGTTTCATTTGAATGGTCACACCATAGGATTTCGTTGATAGACTCAAAAGTTAGAACTACACTACATGTCTTCATAATTGACTCTTGGAATGCAAGGGTTAAGCAATGTCTCCGCGGTGTTAGTTTGGATAAAGGTATTAGTGGTCAGTGTTAGTATTTGAGATTATACATTAAATATTCTGTTAGGGTCATTCTGGTGGGGACGTTTTTTTCATAATTAAACCACAGTACGAGTGAATCGAAAAAAAATATTGCTCGCATTTTCTGAAACACATAGTTGTAGCGTTGTTTCTGAAGTAAGCGTTAGAAATAGAGATCCTGGAAGAGCAAACGTTGTTAATTTTACAATGCTTTGCCGTGTTACATGTAAATAAGGATTAAATTGTCAGGTTAAGTTTGGCCATGTAACAATATTCAAACAAATTATTATTACTATTAATACATAATATAAATATGCAGAAGCGCCACAGAACCACAGCAAAAAAGTTCAAAATACAATTTTAAGAAGGCTCGACTCAGTTTTTTTTTTTTTCCGTGGGTGTATGTTTTCAAATCAAAATTTCGAGGGAAGACATGCTTCAATTGCTTTCATACTTCACCATTAGTTTATTAAATGTGATCAAAGTTTTGGGTTTCACTGGTTTCCAAGCGACAACGGTTGCTATAGCAACGCCAGCTTATTGCCCTTTGTTTTAAAGATACTTCATAATGACACTTTCAAATTTTGTAGTACTCACGTATCACTAACGGCAGACGAAGTTTCAAATCATTTTTTTTTAGCCGGGGCATGATAGGCAAAACAGTAATAAAGCAAATAATTTGCATAAAGCAAAATATTTCCAAAATGCCTTTACAAATTATTTTAAAAAAGCCGCCGTTAAAATTATGATTGCAAAAAAAAAAAAAAGAAAAAACTGATTACATCTTATAAACTTGGTGAAGTATGAAAGCAATTGAAACATGTCTTCTCTGCGAAATTTTGATTTCAAAACATACACTCAAGACAAAAAAAAAACTGATTCGAGCTACACTCTATGTTTAGAGATTAAGGACGCATGGCGCATTAAGGAACAGAAACATGTAAGGGCGAACAGGAAGAAAAGAACTATTAAGGATAGCTGAGAGTGATAGTTAGCTTTACAGGTTATTGTTATTGTTGTTACATGTCTTGTCGACCTTCTAAGATTGATTTTGATTTTTTAAGAAGTTTACTTTAACCACTGTCCCCTGCTATCCCTCCTCTTTGAAGCAGTGTTACGGTTAATGACAACAACAACAACAACAACAACGATGATAGGAAAGCGGTTTTTCCTCTACAACTCTTCATCCATAGACAATAAGCCCCAGATTCCCTCACCTTATTACCAAGTTACTTATTTGAAGTGCGTTAGAGAAAATTAGGTTGTTAGGTTAAAAAAATGACGATAGCCTAAAGGCTTACAAAGTTATCGGTTACAAGATTGACTAATCCGAAAAGGTTACAAGCGAATATCAACGAACTGAGTTGAACAAGAAGTTGTAAAATGAAGGCATGATGTCTGTACGTAAGAATTAACAACAAATCTCTTTACCTTATTCCGGAGTGGATTGACACCAGTCCTTAGCATGCAAAACCATCTTTCAAAACAAATCTTTAGAAACGGGAGTTTTGTACTTTAAACTTGTCGTTTCAACTGAATTTAACTGAGATGCAAGATTATCTCATGCTCAAAAACGATTTGTCAGACACGAATTTAATGACCATTTCTGCGAATGATTCCTTACTTTGTTCTTCACCTACAAGCTTCGAAAAGCGGTACAATGAAGCTCTTAATCCGGATAGAGCTGTGGTTCAGCCTACGGAGTTCAGCACCATCACTGATCAGTGTTGTCGTTTTAGCAGCTTGAATCAATTCCGTACATAGCAAGGGACGGATTAAAACGTTCTCATCTCCGCTTGTTGCTTGAAGAATCACTGTTTTGCCAGCAATTTTTGTGTATGTTTTTCTATGTGTTGATGGAAATAGAACTATATTTAGACATGCAATTAATTTATTTTTAAAATTAAAAGTACATGCAATTGACCTTTTTTTGAACCAGTCTTTTGGAAAATAAGTTATAGTACAGTTGATAGGCCTTACCACATTTCACACAGTGTACTTAATTAAGCGTGTCTGATAGTTTGCGATCATTTATTCAAGTACAAAAGTAGCAACATGTTTAAGTGAAAGTAAACAATTTATTTGGATTACTGAATTCACTCAGCGTCAAGCGTACGGATTCGTACAGAATGGTTACAATGTTGCAATCATGCGTTAAATATTTGAACCTTCTCTACAATTCAATAATAAAAATAATACCAAAGCGTATCCCCTCGTCTCAAACGCTAACAATAAAGGTTACAAACCACACAATTATCAAAAGCTTATACTTCTTTAGTGAGACTAAAAAAATCCTTATAACAGCATAAAAAAGAACACTCTTAGTTCATGAAAGTCTGCATCAGGCTAAAAAATAACGACGAACACGGTGCGGTCTTCTTGGAGGTTGTTTACCGTCCAATGGCCTTGAGTTCACGATCCATCTGGCACATAACACAGCTGGGACAGCACATAAATATCAGAGCATCATTGCAGAGAGAGCCCTGAAAATAAAGACAAAGTTTAGGTACTAGCAGTAATCGGAGATTATGGAGACGCGTTCGAAGGAACTTCCGGCGGAAATCAGCCCCAGAAAAAAGGCAATAGGGGCGGCCATTTGGAAGACCGGACACCAAAAAAATCTGCACGTAAGCCACAGGACAACCAACACGAACTTCGAACGTCGTATTTCAGAATCAAAGGCTCCTATGAGTCAACTCGTGAACACAAAACGTTCGGACCTTCCCCTCCCCTCTCTTAGGCTTAGTCAGTGTTGACTTTGTCGGTGTAATCCGTTGACATTTTCTGTGAATTTTGGTCGTCCTTCGCTTTGTTTGGACTAATTATAGTATGTGATTATTGAAGTAAATGTGAGTGTTTTTTTTAACCGATAAAATTGGTAAGAAAGCGAATAAAGTATTTTAATCTGTGCACATGCGCCAAACCGTGAAACTATCCCCTTAATGGAGGTTCAAATGTTATTTGGGACGCTCTAACACTGCCCCCGTCCCCTAATAGAAGTGTCCCTTTAATAAAGGTGATGATAACAAAGACCACGAGAGGTATCCTCTTAAAGGCCCACCTTCACCCAAAAGACATTGCAGTCGTTTGTTTTTGCTTTGAAATGCTCCATTGGTCATACGCGTGATCTGATTGGTTGCACGCATTCAAGCGTGAATTTCATGTTACACGAAATTCAGCATAGAAAGTGATCACGGCGCGCACAGCATTTTGGGCGAAGGTGGGCCTTTAATGAAGGTGTCCCAAAGTAGGGGTCCTACTGTACCTGAATATGCTGTTCAGTTCTGAGCTTGGCCCTGAGTGTCAATGGTGCAACTTGCGAGCAGCAGCAGGCATAGGCGTACCCTTCACCCAGACGGCTGGAAATGCTGCACAACTGAAAGCACGGACAAAACCAACCGAAAATGCCTGTAAACAAACAACAGAAGATAAATAATAGCCCTTTTACGTCACTAGCTCATTTCACCGCCAAGCATCGCTCATGAAGTGCAAACCTGTGAATGTCATCAATGTATTCTCAAAGAACAAAGTTGAAAAGAGTACTCACTCAAAAACAACGTGAAGTTGTCAAAGGTTTGCATGGAATTCCGTACAAACGAGGCTTGGTGGTGAATTTTAAGCTGGTGACGTAACGTGCAAATTCCTATTGCCATTACATTCGCAAGGCAATTTAACTGTAGTGGACTGTTGTAAAATTACGCAAAAAACCGTGTGGCACTAAATAGGCCATTTCCGAGTTGCTTTTAGCCTCTCTATCAAAGCGAGGCTAGGTGCGAAACCTTTGATATGAAAATGAGTTTTCATTCACATGCAAATAAAAACTCATTTTCGTATGAAAGGTTTCGCACCTAGCCTCGCTTTGATAGAGAGGCTAAAGGCAACTCGGAAATGGCCTATTGTTGCGCTAGTTTAATTTTGCGGATGGGCGATTTTTTTTGTGTTTTGCGCCGGGAACTGATTTTTGCGATATTTGGGAAAGACTGGTTTTTCTTTTCGCTTTACAGGAAGGCGTGTCCATTTGGAATAATTGCAACGTTTTCGTTCTACATTTGAGTACATGCAATCGAAATACAGGTGAAACAGCATGCAGATGTAAAACACGTTAATCAGTGTCCCTCTATTACAATTACATCTTGCCCTATAGGGATGATATCTGTTTACAAACATTCTTTTTATTATTCAAATGTGCGCAACATTGGATAAAAACTCTTTGTTGGCCAAACACTACATGCTCCACAGCCACCAAATAGATTTGACGAGCGTCGAAATTGTTGACAGATCATCGGCATGGAGACAAAGACTAATTCTTGAAGCTTGGCATTCCGTGCGTAACACGAACGCTATAAACGAACACATAGCGCTTCCAAACGTTTACAATAACATTAAGAATTTGTAGAAATAATTAAGAATGCTCTAGAGACTTTTGTTTCACCTCAAAATATTCTTTCGAGGTGCGATGTATCTTATACCATCAGGACGCCGTTGGACATTTGCATTTTTATCTTTTGCTGAAGAAGGCAACAGTAGTTGCCGAAACGCCCAAAACAACATTTTTAGCCAGTGTCAACTTTTTAATATCTTTTTATTTTTAACATGCCTGGCTACACACCAAACATTTTTAAAAAACCACTTGATGCGTTATATTCTAATTTCATCGCTTTGCTTCTGAACGAAAGAGACGTTTTAAGTAAATAGGCACCAATGCGATTTAACATTACGTGTAAAAGGTGATGTTTGTATGTAATTTCGACAGTAGAGTAAATTTTGCGGAGAAAATTTTTGCGGTGACTTTTTTTTTGCTGATCGTGAAAAAAAAAACCGCAAAAATTTTATAGTTTCACACAGGTAGCTTGAAGGGGCGGTTTCTTATGTTTTTATGTTTTTGTCTGACTATGCTAGAATTAAAACTGAGCATCTTACTTCAAGCACGAAATGCTGGCTTAGAACACCAAGAACAAGATATCAAGTAAATTATTGTAGAAAAAATAAACCACAATCAGTTTTTAGCAAGTTTTCCACAACACATTGAACGAACTTGAAAAAACGACAGTTAACTTACAGCTGCCAATGTCATCCAGGCAGGAAAACACGCCAGAATTCCAGTCTCTCAGAACCTGAGTTTGTTGGACAACAACAGTTGTTCCAGGCTGGGCTGTCACTACTTGCGCCATGTTGAAATGGAGTCCTTATGAAATCTGCAACCGTAAAAATGAGACTCAGTAACTAACGAATCTCTTTTCCTTGTATGCGTCCCTCTAGTACTTTGTGTTTTGAACTTGTTGGGTGGAATTGAATGGTAACGAGAAAAATTAAAAGATCTAGTCCACGACAGGACTCGAACCTGTCACCTACCGTAAAAAGCTCGGATGCTCTAACCAGTGAAACGAGAGTTAGACAATTTAAGATTAGGATAAGGTTTACGATTAGGGTTATCATTGGCATTGGTTTTGTCCTCGGGTTAGGCATAGTCATTAAAATTATTATGTTAAGGTAAATTTTTGAACGCGAACGAGAAAGATGAAGGAGTAAGGAACAACAGAAGTGATGGTTGTTAAAAGTGTTATTGGCGTTATCCAAACATGCGTTTCAACAATATTGTCATTCAGTTACATAAGTTAGAATGTCAGCGTTAGCCAATGTTATTTGCTTTCAAAGCTGTGTTACGGTTAATAAAGGAGACCGAGGTTTAATGCGGCCCCCGATTACATTACATCATCATTCATTCAAATTCAAAGGTTATCAGGAAATATAGTTGACCGCGTATGCGGAAGGCGTATGGAGATCAAGTTATACGTATGCGTTAACGATAAAGCTCTTTACCTTACATTTAGAAGTACAGGACCAACTTTCAAGAGGATGATTTTGATTATTTTAGCTCTCGACATGCAAGACAAGAAAAAAAGGTTCTTCCGTCAACGCAGCAAATGTTGTTCTTCACCACCACTTGTCTTCAGTCCCGGTCCAGCACCATCATCAATCTTCTCGTTTTAGCGGTTCGAGCAAATTCACACGTGTCCACGTGCAGGTTAAATCTTTCTCGTTTTCTCTCGTTGCTCAGGCCGTTAAATTTCAATACCAGATTTTGCGTAGATTCTCCTTGGAGAGTGACGCCTTTCATTTGAATTAACCCGGACGATCACAACCGACAGACTTCTGTCGTCATTGTTTTCGGGCCTTTCTCGTACAAGTAAAGTGATCAGAAACGTAAATTTACCGAGACACGAATTAAGTTTTGTTTCATTTTAATTAGATAATTAATCTACCACTTCATCTCAAACGTTGCTTGAAGAACAACTGAATTCAATTGTCTTCTTGACAGGGTAATAACCAGTTTATTAAACATTACGGTCTTTTTGTATTGTGCACATTTTAAATGCATATTTGCGTGCATTGTGCACATTTCTTTGGCATTTTTTTTATTTATTATTTTTATATTAGCTTACTTGTATTTTTAAAGAAAAGTCTCAAATTTGGAGTTCATTTAACAGATCAGACCGCCAATATTAGTGTGTTCTTTTGTATACAGCTATTTCAATTAACGTTGTCGGATGAAAGCTCAAAGCTGCAAGCTAAGATAGTTGGGAGCGGCGCAAAATAAACGTTTTTCCAGCTCGTCGCACCGCTCATTCGCGCCGTTTCTTTTCGTTTCGCCACTCCCAACTATCTGCATACCTGGAACAGGCGCTCGGTTTACTCGTTCAGTCTTGACTTGTAGGCTTTGAGCTTTGAGCTTTCACCCAACAACGTTAATTGAAATAGCTGTATATAGCTATTATACTTATTCCAATACAGTGTCATTTTATCCCAAGTACGCGAGCAAGTTCTTGGATTCGGGGGAGGGGATGGGGGAGGGGATTGAGGAGGGGGAGGGCAGGGGTAGAGGAGGGAAGGGGTAGAGGGGGGCTATTTTGTCCACTGTGGTATTGCTACCTATTGTATATAAAATTATTGTGCTCAAATAACATTTGATTACGCGACTTAAATAAATCCCCTTTGAAACGCCCAAACAAGACAGCAAGACAAATTTATAATTTTGTTTTATGAATACATGAAGTTCGAGTTTTGCCTGTCATTGTTGACTATCAGTTTTAATATGATCGATAGTTCTTCTCTACGTCTAGTTTATCATGTTCTTCAGTCAAGACCAGTGGATGATTTTTGCCAAAAAAAGGCTCAAAGGGCCCATTTTGACCACCCCTCCCTCCACCCCTCCCCCTTGAGCCCTAACGACAAATTGTAACGATGGATCCTGTAGATCATCCTTAACAAGCTTTCAAACGGGACCCTTAGAATATTTTATAACACTGACTAGTTTCTAAGACATTTCTAGGTGTCTCTGTAACCCAGTTCACCATAACAATCTACTTTAGTTTTTAACTTCATTTTATCGTGACAATTTGCCTATTAATGACCTTTACTCTAAAACCCTTTACTTTAGGCTTCTACAGATTTTTTACGATGATATTTTGTTCCTCTTGCTGAAAGCTGTGACCCACGCATACTTTCTTTGGGTTGGTCACCCTCTCCTCCGCAGGGGCTCCCACCGGCATTCCAAAAGGAAATGTAAAAATAAATAAATAAATAAATAAAATAATAAATAAAATAATAAGTGAGCCCGCGAGGGACGATGTGAAGAGGGAAGACTTTTCCCCTCTCCCTAGCCTCCCAGTGGCACAAAGAGGCCTCTGCGGAGGAGAGAGGGCTGGGCACGCATGAGTGAGGATCGATTGCGTGACGAGCACAAAGCAAATCTGCTGCGTAGCGTAGGAAGGTGCAGTTTATAGCAACGATATGTTGTTTATTATTGCTTGCACCGTCGCTAAGGACTTGTTACATTCCATTGCGTGATCCGAATTTGCCAAAAAAGCAGCTGATTTAGTGTGGATAACAGTAAACTTTACAAAGTTTTTCTGAATAGTCGGGAAAAAGCGCTCTCCTCAGTGAAGATATTGGTATACATTAGATCAAAACCCTATATCGAAAATTATGCAGACAATCTCGAAACAGGAGCCGATAAGGCTCTTGCAATTTTAATTAAACATTTAACAGATCGATAACATCAAAACCCATTTTAATCATCAAAGTTTTGAAGATGAAAACGGAGAAGAAATTTTATATTATCCATTTTTTTTCCGCTTTGTTTTTGTTTTTGTTTCTATTCGTGAAACGTGATCTTTGGCATTTTTTATAGCTGAATAGATCGGCTTTAGATTGCTAACACTATTTTTAATATGGGTCAGTGATCAGCTATAAAAACTTCAAACATCTGTGCAACTGCCGAACGTGTCATAATCTGTTTTAATATTAATATACGCTGCTGCCCTCTGATCATATGTTATGGTTACAGCTACCCTACAGAGTACAGCTAATTTTCAAAACAACAAATCTTTGAAACAGAAGCTCGCATGATTAAAAAATAAGTTTTCTACGTGCTCGTAGTAAATCTGGGAACTCGATATCTAACACAACGTTACGAAACGCAAGCAATGCGGAAAATGTTTTTGTTTCGTATACGTTTAGTGATTTTTATCTGGCTTAATTAGGGCGATTCAGAGCATTTCTGGGTTGTTCGCAAGACAAGATTTCTTAATTAAAGTAAAACAAGTCTTTTGTTTCTTGTTTCTAAGGCGACTTGTAAACAGTCAACAAATAAAGGGTAGGAAAAACACACAAACCAAAATGTACACGATGAAGTTTTCTTTAGTTGACCGGAGTATACAAACTTTCAATTCACAATTTTGCTTGGAACGAATCTATATCACATGTAGGTCCATGTACAGGGGGCGACAATATTAACACAAAATCAGTCACGTTGACTAAATTAACCACCGGATATAATTTAAATAAAAATGGGTTTAGACAGGTAGTTTTTAGTATTAAAGGGTTGAAAAAGTTAAAGACGCCGTGTAAAAGCGATAAATTTCCACACCATCTACTTAAATACTAACAGCTAAAAAATTACCATCGCTGTAAATGAATTGCGTGACGTTAGGATTCATCTCTGAAATCGACGGGTTTGCACGCAAGTTTTAATATACATGAAACCTGTTCTAAAAAATTGGCCCAAATTTACATAAAGTTCAATTTAGCAAAGCCTTCTGATTATTCGTTGGTATGTTTTTCGCTAAGTAAGCGAAATATCGATAAAAAAAGAATACAGTTGCATTTATTTCGGTATTTTTAAAATCAATGTATTTATGGGGAGTCATTGGAGTGCGGAGTGAATAAACTTAAAACCTGAGCAAACAAATATTAAATTCACATAGTTGGATATTTTGAAATTGCGCATAGCTTCCTCAAAACACGCAGTCTACCACAGAAATTGAAGCCACAAAAAGCAACATTCAACGTAGTAAAAATCTACCAAATTCCAGCTATGGAAAAGAAAACAACTCGGCAGGATATTAGCAAATATGCGCGAACAATGTATTTACATATTACGAGGAACGAAGCGACAAACTAAAAATATTACGGTTTGCGTTTTTTAAAACATCACTTGAATTGCCCTACGACGTTTTAGCCAAGGCTTGAATGGATTTTTTTATAGTAAAATACGGAAAATATTCCGCGCGTTGTAGATTTCTACGCCAGATCAGTCAATGTATTGGGTAAAAACGTCGGTTGTATATTTCATCGGAGATCTTGTGCGTGATCTGCCGATGTGAAATTCCCAGTGGGGAAAGGAGTGTGAAAGGCAATTCTTTCGAATGAAAAGACAAAAAAGGCTACAATTAAGCAGCATAGAACAAGCGAAGCTAGTCCTAGGTTAAGCCCTTCGAAACAAAAGCGCCGTTTTGAGCCCGGCGACTCGGCGTAGGCAACACTCTACACATCGCGCATAGTAGAAATTGATTTAAAAGTTCAAGATACGAAAATATCGCCGATGCGCCGATAGAGGATGTTTTTTGTTCCGGCTATCAAGTCAGAAACTATGTACATTAAACGAGCTTACCTGACAATAACGACGTAGAAATACTCTCCTCTCAAAGAACACACCCCTACTGAACCCTCGCAAACAAGATCAGATTGATTGGCCACACCAAATATGCAATGAAGCTTGTCAACAAGTCTTCATATTTATGAGTGTGACGTCAAGGTTACCTTAGATACACTTTGCACTTGACAGGCATGTGCGAGAACAAAACACAAACGACAGATGAAGGCTGCGAGATGCTGATACACGGTAATAATTTTCAAATTATAGTATGAATTTTTTTTTTTGTAAAAAGAATACACGTAAAACAAAGCTTATGACTACATGTGTAGATGATTTGCGTGCGTGAAAGCTTGGAATTGAGAAACGTGCAAACGTGATGAACGGAAATTGTGTCCTCGCACAGCTTGCATGCAATCAGGGCAAGCATGTCACACAACTGGTCACACAAAGAAACACCTTCTCGCATGCCCGGGTACACCCGGGTACACCCGGGTACACCCGGCTCCCCCCCCCCCCCCCCCCCAGTGTAAGTACATGAAGAAACAGCGAGAAAGTGCCCTAAATTGCATTCAAGCAACGGTGAATTTAGAAAAAAATTCAAGCTGGTAGAGCTAGAGAGCACAGGAGGAGAAATTCAGGCGTAGGAGAGGAAGGGGGATGTTGTTTTTTTCCTTCTCTCTCCCGACTCAGCCTGTCCCAATGTGGTTTATATTTGCCGTCCATTTCCCTTTTGTACTTGCAAAATCTCAAGAATTGGAAAGATCGGGGAGTATAACGGTTTCTTCCATTTTTTACAAAGTCCACATGTTTGTCCACTTATGTCGCAGTCATGGTTTCGGCAAATGTAATGAGTTAATACTGTTGCTTTTTGTTTCTATGGTTTTCACGATGGGGTCACAAATAATTAAGCTTACAGGTTGTTTTGTTTGGCTGTCGGACTGAACGTATTCCATTTGTCATTTAAATTACAGCAACCTTTTGTCATTTTTCGAGAGAAGTATTTTGATATCTAGCCTCCTACGCATATGCATACGTTCTTTATAGTGGCCACGCACTCCTTTTCGTACAAAAAAAACTGAATACTGAGGGGGCATTGGGGTTTTGGTTTTTCGGTTTTGGTCATTTTCTAGATCGGTTTTTCGGTTTTTGCACTCAAAATTTCCGGTTTTTGCATTCGTTGTGGTTTTCGGTTTTTCCTTTTTAAACATCCGGTTTTCGGTTTTTATGAGAAAGAAAGGCGGCTTTTCGATTTTGGTTTTTCGCTTCCTAGTTTCCAGACCTTTCTATTTAACCTCGATCAACCCCGTGAAAGTTCACGTGACGCGCCATCCAAGTGACTTTGCCAGTGCAAAGGGGCCTACAAAAGGCAAAAGAAGTTTTGCCTAATTTTATTGCAATAGCTTTAAAATGAAAGAAGAAAGATGAGCTTATAAAAAACGCTTACAGAGGGTGAGGGCCGTTATATACAGGTTCGACTGTAGTTATATTTCGCTTTGGTATCAATGGTCAATTTCGCTTTGGTATCAAGGGTACCAAGGGTTTAAGGTTTGTGAATTTACTATTTTGATCATCATGTTCGGCGATTTTTCGGTTTTGATGATTTTTATTGCGGTTTTTCGGTTTTCACGGAAATTTTGAACGGTTTTCCGGTTTCTTATAGGCCCCAATGCCCCCCTCAATACTGTACAGTTAATATTCAGTACGAAGGATTATATTCACCTCTACATATCAGCGTTGTCGGATTAATTTTTCAAGCCAACGCCAAATCATATGAATGAATTTATCAAAATCAGCAACGCTTCTTTCATATATAAATGAAAGGAGAATAAGTTTATGGCATTATGATCTTCCATACGGATTTGCCACTCGCTCTGGAATTGGGGTAACTTGGACAGAGACGAAATTAACTGATACAAATTGCGAATTTAAAGCCGTCATTCTGGGCATCAAGATACAAACACGCGGGGTGAGTGGCCGAGGGTCACAGCAATTTTTATTCCAGACAATTCGCGTGGTTCAATCTCGAAGAGAAAAACAACGATGATCTTGCACCAAGTCAATTTATCACTTTGCAGTCAGCCGAAAAAACAAATGAAATTAGCGCTATCTATCTTTCAGTTGAACCAGACCAACTGTCTTAGTTATGTCAAGAGAATTATCTTCAGTCAAAAAGTCAAACTTTTTTGGCTGATTCAGCAGTTTTTCTTGGCCTAAGCCCTGATCCGAGTGCTCATCGTGAGCACTGCCACAGGCACCTATCACGTTGTTTTGCCCCTCAACATCTTTGCCAAGCCATTCTGCAACAACACTGGTTTGATTCTTGTTATCATTGGCATGATCGTTGTCGCCATCGTAATTTTCGTGATCATCGTCGTCGTCATCATCATCATCATCATCATCATCATCATCATTTCTGTCACCATCAACATTTCCGCTGTCATTAACATTATTATCGTCGTCATCATCATCACTTTCACCACAATCAACATCTTCGCCATCACTGTCCTCACTGACGCTATCATCTGATTCATCGCTGCTGAAAATAAGAGTAAATTGTCACGCAAAAGCAATTGTACGACCTGAACTCTTCAAAATGGCGCTGAATCCACTTATGAAGGGCGGAATGGCGATTTTAACACACAGACCTCCCCCTGAACTTGCTCCAAGTCGTTCTTTTTTTCTCTGCAACGGTGATTATTTTGGCTGTAGGATTATGCTTGGGTGTGTGCGAGGAGTGGTAAGGCAAAGCGTAAATAGAACAAGTGGCAAAGAACCGCGAACGAAAATGCTACTGGTGTATATAGGATCTAGAAAAGATCTAATCAGCCAACAATAGAAATACGAACAATGTAAGCAAGGCTGATATTACATAGAACACTTAACGCGACAACGACATGATAGAACCCAAACTGAAGGCCAAAATGCAACCGTGGACAGCTGTTTTGACCTGGTTGGGTCTCGTCAGCACGGTGTTCATGAGCAGCAAAAAAAAAAAGACATCGGCGTACGGGAAATATTTTGTCGGGTGCCGAATTTTATTTGCCCGAATTAAACTCGTGACGTCATATTTATTTGTCATGCATAGTCCTGCAAGGGGCGACCATCACGCAAGACATGATGATGATTCTAGCACTCGCTGACATTTTACTTTTCTACCGCTATGAACGATTTGAGAACGAGCTTCTACATCTCGCATTCTTCGCACTTCACACGGTACCGATAAGATCTTTTACGAGACTTCAACGAAGACATACTATTCAATCGACCACGACCAGATACCAACCACACATGCAAGATGGTCGCCAAATGTTACACTTAAGGCGCGTTTTTTTGGGACATATTCTGGTCATTCTGAAATCAGAATACGTTAACAAAACTATGTTGTTTGCATTCTCACACACGAAACGTTTTCCAGGTACACATAGTCAAAGTAGCGAGTTCTTTCCATATTTTACGAGAGGAATAGATGCAATAGTTTAAGGTTTTCTGTTTTTGGAATGGGCAGAATACGTGAAAAAGAAACGCGGCCTTAGTTTCAATCCCTGCGCAGTCTACCCGGCTTGGCGGACCACAACGCAAATTTGTCGTTCTATGCATCCAATGGAGCTATCACATAAGTGACATGATCGATGTAGTATAGAACTCGGTTAGAAAGTTAAGTGAGTAATGTGAGTTACGAAATAAAAACAAATAAATTAAGACATTGAATAACAAAGTAATTCAGTAATTTTACTGTGTCTGTGGTGCCCGAATAGCCAGCACGAACGCCAATTGTCTACCAAACTGCCCGTGGTGATGACCTCAGATGAGCTCAAATTCAATTCATAACGCGTGGCCATGAGCAATAAGCAAAGCATAGAATTTGAAATATCATGCCGCTGTCGCGATAAGGAAAGTGAGGATAGACATCAACCATAGACCGAGCGCGTCTTCCTAGTCAGCAGACCTATACCGAGTGGCGAGTTTAATTCAAAACTTATCCATGTTTTTTTTTCTCACGCTTTAGCATGAAATAACTTGGAGCTTTGTTATTCCGCCAGATATGAGGCTACTCCATCCCATTATGTTTGCAGGTGGAGCATTTTAAGTGTTCAAACAAACCTTTGTATGGGTCGGTTGGGGTTGAAATGTTCCTTGGTCATATCGATGTCCATCAAATCTGTTAATAAATAAAATGCCACTTCAGAGACACGAAAGTATCATTCCACGCAAGTATTGTTTAACATAAACTTCACATTTGACAGTTATTTGTCTTTTTCATATTACTTTAATGTGACAGAATTATGTGAATCTTTTTAAATGAGGACACTTTGTGATGCCTATCATGGAGTAGCGATTGACGTTAGTGTTTCAACACGCAATAAAAGACAACACGTATTTATGGGCGTAAATTGAGCAGGGAACATACTGGCAAAGGCTCGGATAGAACCCACCGGATGAGGGGCCTTAGCACATGGCGCCATATCGAAGTGTGCCTCATGCCTGTAATGCAAGGCGTGCATCACGCTGGGGTAATGTCCTCGGACCAAGTTAACCAAGCCCAGCAGAGTATAGCATGCCCCCTTCCTGAGGGAGCTTCAGCACAGTGCAGAAGGGGTGCCGCAGGCAGCAATTCCATGCCCTTAATTATTTATCAACAAGACTTGAGGAGGAATTTTTCCATCAGTCAAAATGAGCAACCAACTAAAGTCTAGGTAACAGAGCGATTACTACATGTACAAAATTAGACAATGAAAATTATAAGTATGGGAGGGTGCGGGGATCAATCTTGCTGTGGGGAAATTGGCAGCCTTCTGAGACGAAGGCGATCGAGAAAGCTCACATTAGCCAAATAAGGAAGACAAGTGCCAAATAAGGAATTACATGTGTGATGAAGCAGCAGTGATGATTAAGGTAGGCTCGATTTCCGCTGCTTTCTCGTGTCAGGTCTCTGAGCCTAAGATTAAGGGCATGGACTAGATGTTGCTTTCTACTGTATCATTAACAATTATTTTATGCTAAAATATCATGAGGTGATCATCAGGGTGTGGCTCACATTAATTACCCCTAAGAGGTACAGATTCTTTTCGAAAAATTACTGCTGCAACATATTTTTTTCTGGTTAATCTCCTAAAAGGTATCAGACAGTGACAGTATGTGGTCATTTTCAATTCAAACCTCCCTCAGTGGTACCAACCCACAAATTTTACATTTGTTACCCCTAGGTACCTCTTATAAGGGAGTTCCAACCCCCCCCCCAACCCCCTGCCAACCGCCCCCCCCCCCCCCAAAGAAAATACCAAACCACAAATTTTGCATTATGTTACCCCTAAAAGGTACCTCTTATAAGGGAGGAGTTCCAACCTCCCCCAACCCCCCTGCCACCCCCCCCCCCCCCCCCAAAAAAAAAATACCAACCACAAATTTTACATTATGTTACCAGGAGCCCCCCTAAAAGGTACCTATTATAAGGGAGTTACAACCCCCCCCCCCCCCCCCAATAAGTGGATGGTAAAAAGGGACATATCCCAGGGAGTACCTTCAATCAATCAATCAATCAATCAATCATCTTTATTTAAACATGTAATCCCATTCATAAAATAATGCAATAAAAAAACAATATTAGATAAACATGGTCATTAAAATTGTACTAAATTACAAATGTGAGATAAATGATTTCAGGCTTGTCTGTCCTTTAATATTATTTGATAGACGTTTCCAGAGAACCGCCCCTCTATACCTTGTGATGAGCGTGCTTCCTGTTCTTTTTCACACTCCTGCAGCCATTTATCCTGCACTTCAACTACTTCCCTGCTGGATTTGCATGCAGAATACCGATCCAAAAGAACCCTGAAATTTAAAGTATTAAATAACAGAATTCTCTTTACTAGTGACAGGGCATAAGTGTATTTTTACAAGGAGAAAAAAAGAGGAAGGAGGTGTTGGGCAGTGGGGTTCTGCCATATTAAAGTTAATTGAGTCTCGCACTGTAGCGTCCCATGTAGGGTGGCAATGTTATTGAACTTGTATGAGGTCTGTATTGGGAAGATATCGGTTGAGTCCATAAACTTGCCAAAAAAACAAGACCACTGTTATTTCTTTGTGGAGCTACATGTAGTGCTGGCTTCTTCAAAGCTTAACAACAGCCTTGTATGTAAATGTATTTTTAAAAAAATATATTCTTGGCTTTCACTTACGTCATATCAAAATTCAGAAGCATTAAGAAATAGATTTCGAATCCAAAATGTTTATGGAATTGTAAAGAGTTTAAAACTACACATCTTGGCCAAATTTTGAAGTGCAAAAGCATTTCGTTCAAGAGTTATAGGCGAACGAGTATTAGATATTTTTAGTAAGAAGTGTATGGAGCGGCCATGTTTGTGCCCCTGCGAGGGGCACAAAGATGGCGTCCAAAAATTCAAAGTCTTAATTACACCAAAATTCACATCCAAAAATATTGTATAATAATTTTTTTGCTATAAGCTCAATTAATTCGGCTTATAAGCACTTATAATGCAAACAATAACTTTCAGCTGATTCAATTTTGTTTATTTTCACGGCTTATCTGAAATAGCGTGACGCATTGCGTGACACATTTAAAACCTTTGTAAATCGGAAGCAAAACATCGTTAAAACCTGAAACTTTTTGTGAAAGATTATAACACTTGTATCCACATACCATGTTAGAAACAGCTTTGTAGGACGTTTTCTTTAGAATTTTTATCATGTGAAAGCCAAGAATATTTTGATCCTTTTTTTCACTTTTACAATCTCAAATGTAACTAACAGTCGCATTGTAGCAGTGAAAAGCACTTTTAAACAAGGAAAATAAATATGTTAGTAACAGCAGTTACCAGTAACACACAGAAACAGATAAAGTTGAGTTTTTGTGGACGTCAATCAAAGAAAAGCTGTTAAAATTATTTTGAATTCTGACAGGATTTCAAGAAAGACTACCAGCTGAAACTTGTCAAAATTTATTTCCCAGCCAGTGTATAAACAAAAAGAAAAGCTGCTGTTTGGAGAAACTGTATTTTTAAAATAAAACTTTTAAATTTGCACATCGATAATTTTCAAACCATTTTTTCGCCAGCTTTTATCATGTTTTTGAATGAAATCTTCTCTTTAAAACTGAAACTGACTTCGAATTTTGTTGTTTAAAAATTTTCACCTTTTCAGCTTTCCTTTGATTGACATCTACCAAACTCAAGTTTGACCTTCTGGAATGAAGTGTGACGGGTCCCGTGTTTAGGAGGCAGCGTGGTCGAGTGGTTAGGGCGTCGGACTTGTAATTTGGAGGTCCCGGGTTCAAGTCCCGCTCTGGCCACTTGCTGGAGTTGTTTCACGGCAGACCCGAGTTCAACTCCTCGACCACGCTTGTAAAATAACCAACTGGTTTGCCTCCTGCCAGTTGGGATTTTTAAAATGTTATGTTCTATTTGAATATTTGTTTCTTTATTTAGTGTCCCCAATTAGTGCTCGCGCGCTAAATACCTCGACACTTAAATAAAGTGATTATTATTTTTACATGTAACCACTGTAACTTTAAATCCTGGACAAGCATTTTAAAATCACCATTACAAGTACATATTAAGAGCCAGGCCTGGATGTTTTTGGAACAAAATAAATGATTTCCCATTCCCAATTTCAGGTTTATTTTTCTCTTGCACTTTGCAGTGATTCACTGTTGTCAAAATTCCATATTCATTCTCTTCTACCTATCAATTTCTTTATCCCCAATAGATTTGTACCTGTTCAGTGTATAAAACGAGGATCCCCATTTAAATCTTTTCAGAAGAACTGCACCTAGATCTTGCTCACCTATGACAGCAATAAAAACATTGTTTTAATGAAGAGAAGATTGTTTTGAGCATTCTAAAAGAAAAAAATGTGCTTACAGCACTGTATTTTTAAACTTAACACATAATATCAGTATCTAAAAATTGTGCTAATTAAAAAAAGTACAGTGTAAGACCTTGAGTACAATAAAATTATTATTAATATAAATATAAAATCATTATTAGTGATTAATAGCTCAACTTCGGAATTAAGTCTTCGGAACTCACTTTGGTTCAACTTTGGAAATGTTTTGAATACTTCGGGAAAACTAATGGATATCTTTGGAAGTTTTTGGGTCAACTTTAAGAGTCTTCGAAAGTCTTTATTTTCCTTGGAAAACCCCAGGTGATTTTTTACTGTATTTTTATAGTTCTAAATTTTTGTATTAATGCTTTATTCATAACACAAACAACTAACACTTACAATAATAAGAGTTACAAGATACATAAACACTGAAAATAATAATTTAAATAATAAGTTATTATAATAATAAAGTAATAATAGTAATTAAATAATAGTAATGATAATAAAAACAATAATAAAAAAGTAATAATATAGTTGAGCACAACAGATCTTAACCTACATCAAGAATTGAAAAAAAAAAGAAGCAAAGAATAAGTTGCGTGGGAGATTGAAACATCTTCACACCATTAACATTTTTTCTGTGTATGATTTTCCATGTATATATCGTTTGTTCCATCACTGAGATAAAATGGTCGAAGTTACATTGCTCTGAGTGCATTTTGTGGTTGTACATGTATAAGTAATATTTTCCAAATAATAGGCAGAAATTTAATTTTAGCACAGTAGCATGATTATTCTCATCATGATGATGATAATAATAAACTTTATTATTTTTCTCATCATCATTAGTTGCTACCCCAAGGTGATGATTATGTCAATCAGTAAGTAATCAGTATTCATACAGAGTATAATTTGGGTTCAATATATACTCCTCTTGTCTAATCATAAACAAGTAAGTTTTTTGAGTGACGTACTGTAAACTCACAAATTGTTGCCTCGTTCCAATACTTAAAGCCATGGCTACATGTGTGATTTTTTGCTTGCACAGGTGATGCAATTTTTTACAAAATTGTCGTGTCACCAGCGCACCGTAAAATCACACGTGTAGCCACTCATGAACATGCGATGCGAGAGCTTAAAAAATCACAGAAAAAAGTCGCAAGAGTTGAATGTTTCGTGATAAAATCAGGCACGGACATGTCGCTCGTTTAGCCACCCTGCAACTTTTTTCTTGCACTTGCGATGCGACAAAAGGGTATCTAGCCAAAAAGATTTAAGAACTAAAGCGAGGCTCAGGCTTAATTACCAACCCAGCCTCACACGGTCTTTGTTCCAACATTTTGTCACCTAAATTTGTCACATGTGTAGCTACCACCGCGCGCTGGCGACGTGACAATTTTGTAAAAATTGCATCACCTGCATGTGCAAGCAAAAAATCGCATGTGTAGCCGCCACTTAAAGGGGCACCATCCCACCAAAATAACAACATTTTGCTTAGTTTATAAGTTCCATGTCATAAATTATTGCCAAATGCCATCAAATATACTGTACAACTAAATTTGATAAAAAGATTCTATTAATCTAGCAATACTGAAGCAGTAGTTTGAAGGAAAAGTGTAGAATTGCAATAAATTATTAGGATTGAAATGGATTACAAGCGTGTGTTTCTTAAAGCTCCCAAAAACTTTTGGGGCCTGAAAAGCTATCTTACATGTATGTGCAAAATGTTTACCAACAAACATCCAATTTTTGTTGATTTTGAAAGATAAACAATAAAATCTCATGTTTACTGCACAAGTTCAACAACAATCATTAGAAACTGAATTTAAAAAACAGCTTTCGGGGCCGAAATATGTCTTTGGGAGTTTTGAGCAATGCAGGCCAGTTCATCAATTTTGATTTCTTGACAGACAGTCAAGAAATCAAGGTTTCAACTGATTCTGGTGGAATATTTGAGTTGTTTTAGTCATAATCGTATCAATAACAAAATTCTCGATTGTGATTGGTCATCCGCGCGCCTATTTCTTACGTAATTGGCGCGCGGTCACGTGGGTGTCCAATTACAGCTGTCCAAGTACAAAAAGTTGTAATTGGATAGCTGTAATTGGACGTTGCGCGCACTTCAATCAGTTGCATTTGAATGGCTCGTTTTTGCTGTTTTCCTTCCACTTTCAAACTGACAGAAAATATCCAAGACATTTTTAGTACAAAATAGTCGACATAGCTTCTTAATCTCGAATTTGGTTATTGATACGATTAATTAGTAATTGAACTTTGTGTCGTACAATTCAGGGGTAATCGTGCTCGTAATTTCAAATCGTCCTCACGCTACGCGCTCGGCCGATTTGAAATTACTCGCCCGATTACTCCCTGAATTGTACTCCACTCAGTCCAATTACTATTACTTATTTTGTCTTCTTAGTTCATATTCATTGCATTCGTCGCTTTCGGTGATTTTTTCTGTTTATCGTGTTCAAAGAACACAAATCCTAATTTCGTGTTGGTTCCCGTGCCTTTCATGCAGAAAAACTTTAAGTAACGATCCGCATAAGAAGGATAGCACTGAATGGCAATGCACGATGGAATGTCAACTTTTTCATTGTTACAACTACTAATCTCATTGGCTTAGACTCAAAAACCGCTGAAAAGTTAAGGTTCAAGGTGCATGTTGTCTAATGTTTTTAAGGTTTCAAGTAATTTGAGACCCAATTGCACAACATGCAAGTTTTAAAAGATATTTTATTCGGGGAACTTCATCAAAGAAGCAAAATATTATTATTAGCTATTGTCTTCTGCTATTCTGATTGGTTAAGCACGAACATTTCCTAAAATTTATTTGACGCAAATGGATTTTCTTTAGTTTTATAATGAAATATAATTATTAACCATCAGCTCCTTCTCTTTTCTTGAAATCAAAGATACATGTATTCTATGTGGGAAAGAGCCAATACCGCAGAACAATGAAGTTTGCTATCGTTCTTATGTGGAGCATTACTTAAAACTTTTGGTGTTGGGACTGCTGTCTTGCTGCCCCTAATGCTTTTTTCAGGGACTCATTTCCACCAGAAATTCCTTCAAACTTATCTCCATAATCTCTGACTACTGCTAGTTTTAAGATCATAATAAGGCAAGCTTATTAAATATGGCCATCATCGTAAAACACAATATTAAGCTTGGACAGTGTCTAAATAACTAAACATGTACCCTGCCTGTAGCCAAGAGTATTTATCCTTGCCGCATGATATCTAAGCTAAAGAGTTCCAACATGGTGTTTTAAAATGCTTACCAACAATATACAGAGTTGCTGCAAAAGCCTCGACACAAGACAGTTTACATGGCTTTCCATAGTTGATGGGGTTTGCGGCAATCAAGTATGGCAACAAGCGCATATGACTTCCTCTCATTCTTCCAAATGGTGTAGTCTCTAATTTTGCCCATGAGCAGTCGATTACGGCTAGTCCATGTTCCATAATGAGGGTGTGGTCTTGGGGTGACACACACTGCTTACCCAAGGGACTTAAAATGATTCCATTGAACCTCTGAGAGAGCTTTAATGTTCTCACAAAACCAAGACGTGAAAGTTTTCTTCCTGAACACTTCTTTGGATCGCAGTGCTCCAGATCCTAAAAATACATAGACTGATCATTACATGTTAAGAATTTGATATCATTATTACTCATTAGTATCATAAAGCAATAGTATAGAATAAGTCTGCAAGTGGGTGAGCAGTGTGATATAAAAAACAAGTGAACAAAGATTTAACATCAGCCTCTAAACAAGTGATAATTTATTTATTACATATTCTATAGTAGTGGCAATCTTTGAAAGACTTTGTAAGTCCTTGAAATCTCTGGAAATCTTTAAAAGTCCTCATTTGAGCTAAACTGGCAACTATTGAAACTCTTTGGTTTATTTTCATTGATTCTCGTTCAGGCCCCAACCATACAGTCTTAAAGTGACCCATCACAAATTAATATACATGTAACACTTCCAATAATATACCTGCTAACTTTTTCCGAGTGATAGACATGAGAATTTTTCGTAGGAGTGTCAAGATTTCCGAAGGCAACCCGACCAAATCTGAAGGAAACCTGATCTATTCCGAAGATGTCCGAAATTGTCCGAAGATGTTTCGAAGAATTCGGAAATTTAAATGGACCTCCGGGACCTCTGTAATTTATTGTAATGTTCAGAACGACAAAAACCTACAAAAAAGTGCCATATTTTCATGAACATAACTATATTTTAAATTGGATCATGCGATCAGTTAAGGTTCATAGCTCAAATCTGTAATTCTACTTCGTCATTGGTCAATGTCGCTAAGGAGTCACGTGAGATATGCGCACGAAACCAGAGCGGTCACTTGCAAGTGCACCTTTGTAGTAGTTGCACGTTAAATTTTTCTTATGGCGAAATCAACAAATTCCGAAGATCCCCTCGAAGGAACGGAGCTTCCTTCCACAGAGGAAGACGAGGACGAACTTCTAGAAGAATCTGCACTCGAAAATAGCGACTCGCTATTGAGTGCACTCGCGAAATTGAACAAAAACATCGATCACTTGGCGGGCTCAATGGCCGCCATGGGCGACGCGTTCGCTGCTTTGTCAAAGCAGCGCCCAGCAAAGCGAGACGCTCACTCTGGGAATTAAGACCCTTTAAATGGGGAAACAAAGAAGTCTCGAGTTGAAGTCAGTGATGTGGGTGAAACTGACAATGAAAGCGATGATGCAGACGTTCACGACCTTCTTGCAAACAACGCGGAGAATGATTCTGAAGGCGCCAAAAAGTCGTCCGCCAGCTCGCAGGACTCCTGCAAAAATGAAGGCGAAGACGAACTTTTACAGCAATTGGCCCTAGACTTCTCCAAAGATGACAAAGTGAGCAGCCCAATCTCTAAGCAACTTGCTGAAATTATCAATAAGAGGTGGGCTTCAAAACTTGGCGAGAACAAGGTCAAAGATAAGGTCGAGAAATATGATCGCCCTGAAAACTGCGAGAAACTTGTTGCTCCCAAGGTGAACCCTGAGATTTTGGAAAAAATTAACCCATTATGGGAGAAAGCAGGACCTCAGATTGTCCGCTATTCAGAATATGATAGTGAAGGTTGGAGCCATTATTGCACAATCAACTCAGAAGCTCATGCATTTTAGAAGCCAAGGTGGGAAGCTTGACACGAGTGCATTACTCATAGCACAAATCGATGCCATTGCCTTGTTGGGCCACACGAATTACAAGCTCTCGCTACGTAGACAGGAAGCTATCAAACCCAGGGTTCTCCTTATCAGGCGGTAACCGGTAAAATTTACCGCTTGAAGCAGCACTTATTACCGCCTGTAACCGCTTGCCCCGGAACATTTTTAAGACACACAGTTTACCTTTTACCGCTTAGCAAAAATCCCTTACCTGCTGAGCTGAAATTTAGGGAGAACCCTGCAAACCCAACCTAAACAAGGAGTATGGCTCACTGTGTTCTTCTCAAACACCAATTACAACCTTGCTATTTGGCGACGAGCTTCAGTCGCAGCTTACTGCGATTCGAGCATCAAATCAAATTAGTCACACAGCTGTTTACAATAGCTCCAAACCTTCCAAACCTCCATATCGACAGAAACAGAGCCAGCCTTTTTTAGGCAAGGGCCACTTCCAGTCCAAGTGGAAACCACAGAGAAGCTGGAAGAAAGAGGAGGAAACCAGAAAAAAAAAAAATAAATAAATAAATAATAAACACTGAGGATGATATCCTGCCTAAGCTTCAATTGTTACAGGTAACTCAGTTTGAAGGATTTATTCCTGCACTAATAGTTTACCTGGTTGCACAAATAAGTTGCTTCAAAAGCGGTAGGCTGGCAAAATTTGTTCATTGTTGGCAAAAAATTACCTCGGACACTGAGATTATTCAAATGGTGTCAGGGCAATTCATTGAATTTGACACTAAGCCTTGCCAAACACATACCCCTACAATGAAATGTTTTAGTGCTGCAGAAAATGCTATTATTTCTAAAGAGGTTACAAACCTGCTTAAGAAGGCTGTTATTGTTGAAACCAGACATGAGCCAGGGGA
Source organism: Cladopsammia gracilis (assembly GCA_022457155.1). Classification (NCBI taxonomy): domain Eukaryota; kingdom Metazoa; phylum Cnidaria; class Anthozoa; order Scleractinia; family Dendrophylliidae; genus Cladopsammia; species Cladopsammia gracilis. Next base: position 158,437 of record JAJGOT010000001.1, read on the forward strand.
GTTTATCTCGTCTGTTTTTGTGCGACCCAAAAAAGATGGATCTCACAGGATGATACTTAATCTTAAAAACTTGTTGAATAAGCATGTGCAATACAACCACTTTAAAATCGATACACTTCAAAGTGTAATAAGCCTTATAACGCCTAACTGCTATATGGCTTCTGTGGATCTTAAGGACACATATTACTCTGTCCCCATTGCGGTTGCACACCAGAAGTACCTTAAGTTTGAATGGGCTGGTAAATTGTATCGGTTTACCTGTTTTCCTAATGGTTTAGCTATCTGTCCAAGAAAGTTCACCAAACTTATGAAGCCAGCCTACGCTGTTTTGAGGCAACTTGGACATAAACTCTCCTTATATTGATGACTCATACCTACAAGGTGGAAGTTATGAGGAATGCCTAGCTAATGTCTTAGACACTGTGAAAATGTTACTCTCATTGGGTTTCATTCTTCACCCTCAGAAGTCAATTTTTACCCCTACACAAAAATTAGTATTTTTGGGGTTTGTCTTGGACTCAGTCCAGATGAAAATTTATTTGACAAATGAAAAAATTGGCCGACTGAAATCAGTCTGTACCAAGCTTATCAAGGCCCCAAAAACCACTATACGGGAGGTTTCCAGGGCCCTTGGGTATATGGTATCTAGTTTCCCAGGTGTCATGTTTGGCCCACTTTATTTCCGCCAATTAGAGAGGGAGAAAACTCTTGCCCTAAGATACAGCAAGGGTGGCGCTGTCAGATTATGATGCTTTTATGACAGTATCAGAGAAAGCTTGTAAAGAATTAATGTGATGCCAGCTACAATGTAATTAGTCATGGTGAGCCTTCTGTTGTCATGTCAACTGTTGCCTCATCCACTGGTTGGGGCTGTGCCTTAAATGACACCAGTACAGGTGGACATTAGACTCCAGAGGAGGCTAGAAACCACATAAACTATTTGAAGCTCCTAGCCATATACTTGGCTCTGAAATCTTTTTCATCTATCCTTAATGGGCAGCATGTGAAGGTCATGGTGGATAATATGACTGCCCTGTCTGATGTAAACCATATGGGTACTAGTAGCTCTGAGAAACGAAATGAACTAGCCAGAGAAATTTGGTTATGGTGTTCTGAAAGAAATATTTGGCTTACAGCTGTCCATATCCCAGGGGTAGAGAATGTGGAAGCTGATAAACAATCCAGACAGTCTCACTCACAACTTGAGTGGACACTAGACAGAACAGGCTAGAGATATCAATGCAACAATAAAGCTCTTTAATGACAACCTGACTAGTGTAAGTGTATCTACACGTAACCTTAACAAATGCCAGAAACACAGGTAACTGTAGAAGCTTGACAGACAAGTCAACAAACAATATCCTGGCCTAAGTGTTACAAATAGCTTCAGCAAAGGTATTTTTCTTTTTAATAGGTACACTATAATGCCTAGCAAAAGTGCATTCTGAGGACCATCCCCCAGTGCTAAGTATATCTATGATGGGGACTCCTACTTGTTTAGCTGCAGAAGAGGAGGCAGCTCGAGTGCTATGAGCACCAAAGATAGATGTGTCAACTCCAGCTTGTTTAAGCATAGACTTAATCCAACGACTAATTGTACTGGCACTTACAGCATGATGAGGTTTCTGATAAGTCAGAAACACCTTGGTTTCTTGTTCTCTAAATGACTGTGTTCTTTCAATATAATGTGACAATGTTTTGACAACGAAAATTTTAGGGTTCTCAGAGTAAGCACAAAGTTCTATGATGGGAGACTTGACAGACGGCCTACTTTGTTTTAACAGGCCAAATTTAAATGCCATCCTGTCATTTTCTTGAGTCATACAGTCTAGATCTAGTTTGTGCAAAGATTGCACCCTCTGTGCTGATACTAAGGCTACTAAAGTAGTAGTTTTTAACGATAGTTCTTTAAGGGAGAGTTCCTTATTGTCTTTCCATTGTCTAAAATAATCTAACACAACTTTAACATCCCAAACAGTAGTATAGCAAGACTGTGTTGGGCTTGTGGACCACTCGGCCGGGCAAGCACCTGGGTCGGATTGAGTTCTTGGCATATGAGCCTGACCAGAACCTGTGTGTTGTACGTCATCTACAAGCCTATATTGACAGGACATCTCAACTAAGAGGTGACGCTGACCAGTTCCTGATTGGCTGTCAGAAACCCTACAAACCGGTGTCAACTAACACCATTGCTCGGTGGCTCAAGAATGTCATGGCCAAAGCAGGAATTGACACTAGTGTGTATAAAGCTCACAGCACAAGAGCAGCTGCCACTTCAGCTGCAAAGGGAAAACAGGTCCCTATTGACACTATCTTGTCTACAGCAGGCTGGAGTAGTGAGAGCACCTTTGCCCGATTTTACAATAAGCCTATCCAAGACACTGCCACAAATTTTGGGCATGAACTATTGCATAACAGCTGTTAAGACTTATTACATGATTGACCAGACTTGCTCATATTGTTACTGTTAGCTCACTGTAAGAGATTTTTAGTGGTGTATACTTTGTTCAGCACCCTGTTGTTGCTATTTTGCATTAAAATTTATTGATGTTCATGATTTCTGCTCATGATCATGACGCTTTAAAGTCTCACGTGACTCCTTAGCGACATTGACCAATGACGAAGTAGAATTGTAAAATCAAACGAAACTTACCGTAAGTTGAAGTTTGATTGAGATTCTACGAAGTCATTGGTCTGGAGCTAAGGAGTCAGGTGTCCTCCCATCTGGGCTACCCACCCTAATTATTTACAACAGTCCTGATCATTCGCCTTTGAAATGTGACCGCTCTGGTTTCGCGCGCATATCTCACCTGACTCCTTAGCTCCAGACCAATGACTTCGTAGAATCTCAATCAAACTTCAACTTACGGTAAGTTTCGTTTAATTTTACAATTAGGCGTGAGATATTGCTCCGTATAGGCGTGAGTAGGTCATGAGATCAGAGTTTTGGACTTGCAGGCGTGAGACTTGGCAGGTCTACAATAATAATTATCCATTACAAAACATTTGTTACAGTTTTTAGAAAACAGCTCTGCATAAAGCTTTAACTTACCCACATAGCCAAAGGGAATGGAAATCCTCGGCCATAATCCTTTGGGCCAGTTTCATCTGAAATTAAAAGCAACATTGGTTGCAAAGTCAGTCTGCCTAGTATGATTGTAGCAGCTGTCTAACAAGTATGAAAGTAGTGTTACTGGCAACATTAACTGATCTTTTAACCTGAGTGGAAGTCGCCTTCAGGAGGCCGGGGCGCATTGGGGTTTTCAGTTTTGGTCATTTTCTAGATCACTTTTTTGGCTTTTTCACTCAAAATGTCCGGTTTTTGTATCTGTTGTGGATTTCGGTTTTTCCTTTTTAAACATTCAGTTTTCGGTTTTTATTAAAAAGAAAGGCGGTTTTTCGGTTTTGGTTTTTCACTTCCTAGTTTCCAGACCTTTACTGTTTAACCTTGATCAACCCGTGAAAGTTCACGTGATGCGCCATCCAAGTGATGTTGCCAGTGAAAGGGGCCTACAAAAGGCAATAGAAGTTTTGCCTAATTCTAATTGCAATAGCTTTAAAATGAAAGAAGAAAGATGAGCTTACATAGAAAATTATTGCTTACAGAGGGTGAGGGCTGTAGTTATATTTCGCTTTGGTATGAAGAGTCATGGGTTTAACGTTTGTGAATTTGCTATTTTGATCATTATGCATGTATGTTGGAAGGTTTTTTTTGGTTTTGATCGATTTGTATTGTGGTTTTTTGCTTTTCATGGAAATTTTGAGCATTTTTTTGGTTTCTTATACATCTCAATGCCCCCCCCCCGGCCCCCCTTCAGATAACTGGCATGTGAGGGAACAGGAGGTGCCTGCCAGGAAGACTCCATTTTTTTAGATTCACTGACAGAACATTGGCTTAGATCACCTTTTAAAATCTACTTTCCAGAATATTCAAAACATAAAAAAATTAAATGACTGGTCTGGTCTCTGCCGTCGTGTTGTTTCCTTAGACAAGAAACTTTACTCCACACTGTCTCTCTCCACCCAGGTGTTTAAATGGGTACCGGCGACAAAATGCTGGGGGTAACCCTGCGATGGACTAGCATCCCATCCAGGGGGGAGTAGCAATATTCCTAGTTGCTTCATGCTACAGAAACCGGGTTTAAGCTCCGGCCGTGTGGGCCATTGTGGCTCGTGTGCGACTTACCTTATTTGTGTATTAGCCTGATATTTACCCATGAATAAATAAAAGTGATGATGATGATGATGATGACGATGACGATGATGATGATGATGATATACAAGTCATGTAAGGTTCAAGTAGTACCCTCGGGGGCAAATGAAGGCAATGATTCATTGGTCCCATTGCTGACACTTAACTTGCCTTGCAATTACATCTATTCAAATTACTGCACAATATGATTTACAGTAAAATTTGAGCAACTGCATCAATGGCACTACAGTATACCCGCCAACTCCCACGCATCATGCAGGAGTCACACGCTTGCGGATCAAAAACATTGATCACGTGTATACAGTACAATTTCACACGCCTGACTCACAATTCTGAACAACTTGTTCATTAACCATTAACGTGAAAAATTTAATTCAATTTCCACCCAAAATAGTCCAGTGAACAGTGCAAATTTCGCGTTTGAGTCCAAAATAACAAGCTAAAAGGTTGCAAGCGTGATTTTGGCAAGATCTTGCCAAGATTTTGAGCTTGACACCGTGACATTCGGCAACCTTCGGAAATCATCGGAACATCTTCGGGAATATTTGGCAACGTTCGGGAGTCGTCAGAACATCTTCGGTAATGTTCGGAAGTCGTCGGAAATTTGGGTAATATGGATACGAAAATCTCACACTCTTAAACCAATTTTGTTAAAACAAATCGACAGGTAAGAACTTTTTTGTTGTTAAATTAAATTTCTTATTTTAAGAATTTCATTCTTATTTTAAGAAAATTTTCTTCCTTAAAATCAATTTCTTAAGACCTAAAGTAAGAATTAAATTCTTAATATAAGAAATTTAATTTAACAACAAAAAAGTTCTTACCTGTCGATTTGTTTTAACAAATTTGGTTCTTAAAATAACAATACGAGTTTAAGAGTGTCACGCATTTGATTTAGGAAATGTTGGCAGGTATTCTACAGCCATCTTTAAACGAAATATTAACATGTGTCGGAACTCTTTGTAAAACACAATAGGCACTATTGTCATTCAATGGGATGCAAATAAGTGGCCCTGACCAGCCTGATTCTATGGTTTAGCCGAAATGTTTACCTCGTGTTATGTCCTTCTCGAAACTCTCAAAATCTCCTGTTCCGTTGCAGGCAGCTTCAAACCTGGAACTCTTACTAAGTTTATGACGAGGGGTAGCTTCTTTTCCTCTTCCTTTGTGCCTTCCCATTGTTAGGGGAAGCCGAGGTTTGGCAATAAATTTAGAAGACTGACAAACACATCATTAATTATGGTTTCTGCATCCGCCATCTTTAATTTGTAAGTTAGTATAAGAGACTGGGGCGAGTTTGGTACAAAAGGATTAGCTTGCGACCGCTGACCAACGTTTTTGTCAATCGCCCCGTCGAGCTTCGTAAATTTGCGTGACGCCCTAATGTCCACATTAGACGCTATCACTATGACTATACGGAGCTAAACTTTCGTCGTATGCCCGGGAGCATAAAACATTACAAGCGAATATTAGTCTAAGCAATGGAAAACGACGAATTCTGTACTATTTACGTACTATAGTTATATTTAACACCCGGTGGGGGGGGGGGGGGGGGGGTACTCCCTATAATGGGCTATACGGGGATGCTCCGCCCGAAAGGGGTACCTTTTTGAGGCTAGAGGTATATGAAAGGGTCGTGATTTCACGAGTTGAAGTATATGAAAGGGAAGGGATTTCACGAAGAGTAGGAAAGGGAAGCGAAGCCACGCCGTTGAAGCATAAAAAGAGGTAGGGAAAACTGCCATTTAAGTATTATAAATACGGTCAGTGTAAAACGCAGACTGCAGACCGGAGGGAAAATGCAGACTGAGGGTAAAATGCAGACTGCAGACTAGGGTTAGGGTTAGGGTTAGGGTTAGGGTTATTAATATTTTATTTTACCCTCAGTCTGCATTTTACCCCTGGTCTGCAGTCTGCAGTCTGCATTTTACCCTCAGTCTGCATTTTCCCCCCGGTCTGCAGTCTGCGTTTTACACTGACCGATTATAAATATGGCCTTTCAAAATATATCAAACAGATGCACTTAAAGGCTCTGAAAGGAGTACCATTTTTATTGAAAGGTATATGAAAGGGGTACCATTTTCAATGAAAGGTATATAAAAGGGGTACCTTTTCTGTCAAAATCGGTATATGAAGGGATAAGTCAGTACCCTGAAGAAGTCAGGCCGTGCCTGACGAAATATTGGAAAGAATATTATAATCCCAGTTGTACAGTCAGCCTTGCTTTATTAGTTTTCGTATTTATATTAAATTTGCTGACTAGATCCACCAGGATCCGACGCTTTTGCAGTTGTCCGTTGGCTCTTGCCATTCAGTGTTTATTTCTTGTTTGTAAGTTAGTATAAGAGACTGGGAATAGAACTAAAATCTGCAAAGGACCGCAAACGATAATGCTGTAAACGATACGTAGGATCTACGAAAGACCTAATCAGCCAAAAAATGAACAAAAATAAACGACAAACTGCAAGGCTGATCTGACTACGTAAAAAGGTAGATTTTGCGAGACACCAATGCGACAGAAACCGATAAAGCAGGGTAGCAACCGCGGACAGGTGTTTCGCCCTTGTATTGGGGTTCGTCAGCGCCCAAGCTACACCGCGCTGACGAGCCCCAATACAAGGGCGAAACAGCTGTCCGCGGTTGCTACCCTGCTTTATCGGTTTCTGTCGCATTGGTGTCTCGCAAAATCTACCTTTTTACGTAGTCAGATCAGCCTTGCAGTTTGTCGTTTATTTAAGAGACTGGGGCGAGTTTGGTTCACAGCAGGGAGCCTGTTCTATCCAAAAATTAAATTTGCGTATTTGTTCTTTCAGCATTTTGCATTCTGGTGAGTCTTGGTTTTCTGCTTTACCAACAAAATACTTGCTTCTGTTCAAGAATAATGTAATATCCATTGCATTCTCTTACATGTGATTGTCAGACACCTACTACAGATCAGACAAAACATAAAATAGATTGCGTGATCGCGTGACCACAGCCTAATCACGTGACTAAACCCTCGGAGGGTATATCATTAATATCGTTTTCATTCCGCAATCCATCCGTGTTGTCGCGAACTTGCACGCTGAATTTGTACGCTTCCAAAACATCTTTGCAATCAGAAGCTGAACAAGGTGGTTGCGCCAGGTCTTCAGTTTACAACTTCAGGTATTGTAGTGAAGTTTGAATTCGTATTTATCGGTTTCATATCAGATCACATCGCCCGCTTCTAAGTACACAGTTCGTTTTCGAATTTATAAAGCGGATTTGACACGGCAATATTCCATTTCTTGAGTTTTCGCATATAAACTGGCAGTTTATAGGTAACACATCAATATTCAGAACATTAAAACTAATACTTATTCCATATAAGTTGAAACTTCGTTCGGTTGCTACTGCAACCAGCGTGCAAATTAAGAAAATTATTGGACCCAATTTACATTAGTATGCTTGTAGTTTTGAGTTCGCAGTTTTGTAGTTTTGAGTTCGCACTCATGCGAATACTCTACAGTGTAAATGGCCTTGGAGGTAACGGTTCTTTATATAGTAACAACATGTTCGAACAAGCAACCAAGAACGACAATCCTGCTGTTGAACGTTGGATCAAACTAGTCATCTGAAGCCTGATTTTCACCAGCGACATAAAGTAAGCATAAAAGAATAAAGCGGAAAGTCTAGTGACAAGCGGGCCCCCGAGATATACATTGTAAAGCAGTAAATCTTGTGTTTATGTCAATGTTCGTTTTCCGCCTGACGCAAACTTTTCCGCTTCAGCTTTTAATATCCTTATGCATATGCTTTTGTCGCCATTGAAAACCAGCCATAATCGTCTAAAACCGTGAAAACCAGGCTAACTGAAGAAGCTGTTAATTAAAGCGGTTTAACACACGTTAAAATATTAATATTTCTGTTGGCAAAACGTGTACCTATGTTTTTTTTCCCTCAGTTTGTACACATTACTGTTAATGTCGGCTTCTATTATAAATTTCATTCCCTTCACGTGAGAAGGATGCCTTAAAATGTTTATTCAAATTTAAGTGACACAAAATCCATGTTCCGCATGCCTATTCAAGCGGGATATACATACATGTATATCCCATTCCTTATATTTTAATTTACTTTTACTTATATTTATAAGTTAAACTGATTACTGTACTTGTTTCTTCGACTCATACGCAGTCTTACTTTTTGGTAATTAATTGCCTTGGGTATATCAGAAATATATATTTCGGAGACAAATGGAAGGTTTTCATGCCTGTATTTTTTTCACAATGATTATTTTTAAATGCGTACATATAAACAAAGGAATATTTTTATTCATTGTCGATTTGCTTGTCATTTTCACTTGACTTGACTTATCAATACGCCTGAGTTTAAAGTATTAACAGTTGCTGTACTTCCACCCCCATAGATAGATGAAAATCCAGTTCAATACGCTAATGATATGGTCGACCGACCACGTATAGACGGCTTTCACTCAATCAGCTGACGTAATGTTTTTTTATCAACAAACTTTTTCAGAGTCTTCAAACAAAGAAACGTTTGTCTCTCTCAACCCTGCAAAAATTGAACACTTTGATCTACCAGTCAATCAATCAATATTTATTTGCCCCAGTTAGACAAAGGTCCCATGCACTGAGGACAAAATTTGCTGTTGTTGTTTTTTTAACTCGCATTCCACCATCAATTTCAAAACTATTGTTGAAATGTAGAAATGAGCAAATCCTGCTCTCACCAACTCTCGCTAAGATGTTTTTGTCCCATATCCCGCCCTTAAAATTCCTCATGTCCCACATCCTGCCTTCCACCAAACCAATGTTGGACACGTCTGTTCAAGAATAAAAAAAGGTCAGATACGCGTTTTCTACATTTGAAAATTTATTTCAGTCCTTGTTTCTTTTCACGTGTCACTTTCTTTCCGACCCATGTAGGGAAAGAAAAACCTGATATGTTATTCAGGAACATACGGGTGCACCGTGCACCACACGGATCCACGAATAAACGGAATAGTTTCGAGATACCATTTTTTATAGGTATTTGAACTGTCATATCTTATAACTTGGTGATACGTACGTGATTCTTGACCATCGTATGATGCGCGCACGTGTTGCGAGATTCTCGCGAGGAGAAACTACGGTCTCTTCGATTTTGCGATTTTGGGGCCTGGTCGGCATGAAAAAGAAATTCACGTGGTGATATTTCGATGCTAAAAATCAAGCCGTTTCAGATCATACCAGTAGCAAGTGGCTTTAGTTTTTTCCTTTGCCTGATCAAACAGGAACTTGTAAAGATTAGAGCTTATTGTTGTCTTGCAGTGCAAGAGCACGTAATCAATAATCTGACCCCAGGGAATGAGAAGTCGTAGCACAGGCAGCCCAAGCTCACGTCACGAGAAAGCGAAGGATTAATTATTAGCGTTGTGTGAGACGGGACGTGACCCTTCGATGAAAGCGGTATTGGGTTACACGGCGGCCGTTTTAAAAATTTGAGACCATGTATGGGGAAGAAAATAACGTAGATTTCGAACGCTTGATAAAGCAAAATTTAAGGATTAATTCAATAAAGTGATTCTATTGAACTCATCCCTGGTGTATTCTTTTGTCCTTTGGGGTATTTCAGCCGTTTTGGGTTGTTTTGTCACAAAACAACCGAAAACGGCTTGAAATACCCCAAAGGACAAAAGAATACCCCAGAGGGTCACTTTATTGAATTAATGCCTAAATTTCGCTTTATCTACGTTATTTTTTCCCCATACAAAGTCTTAAATTTTTAAAACGGCCGCCGTGTAACCCAATACCGCTTTCATAGAAGGGTCACGTCCCGTCTCACACACCGCTTATAATTAATCCTTCACTTTCTCGTGACGTGAGCTTGGGCTGCCTGTGGTCGTAGTGATGAACTGAAGATGGTAAATGTTGCTATGCTCGGTAATGAAATGACAAAGATGTAATGTTTCATCATGTCACGAGCGTACGACAAAGAAAATAATCTGAGTCCCCGACAGGATGAAGAATCTGTGATCTTCCGTACACTGATCGGATGCTCTAACCACTTTGCTATGCTAGACTGTTGCTAGCGCTACGAGAGACTCGTTGCGAGCTACAAAGGGCTTGGTTCATATATATGACATGCGTTCTGCATCCTGCTTGGATCAGCTGTGATGTGTCATGCGTCATGTGAGGTAGCCTGCATACTTTTTTTCTTCCCTCGTCTCGCGCTTCCCGCTCGTGTCGCGTTTCGCGCGAAATGCTTCGGTCGCCCCGCTTGGCTCATAAAGCGCCTGTCATGCAGGCTACATGTGAGGTGACAAATAAAGAAAGTTGTTAAGAAGTTGTAGGTTTTGCACGGACATTGTTGCCATACGAAGCGTGCCGGTTCAACCATAGGTCAGATAATTAAAGTGCCCCTGTGATCAAATTTTTGATTTTCATTTTTTAACATTTTCGTGTACTATTTGACTTTCTTGCTTATCTTGCCAAATTTCAATTCCTTACGAACATCAGAAGTTATTCTATTTTAACATTTATTTCCGAGAATTTACGGCCGCCATTAATCAACTTTGTTCCAAGGCTTGGTTGCGAATGGGAGAAAGTGACGTCAAAGACTCAAACATACCTCACGGGATGTAATTATAATAACAATCAGCATAGAAAATTGCACGAAGAACAAGTGCAAAGTTTTTGTTGCTTTTCGCGTGATTTTCAATACTTATTGTTATTATAATTTCAACCCGTGAGGTATGTTTGAGTCTTTGACGTCACTTTCTCCCATTCGCAACCAAGCCTTGGCACAAGGTTGATTAATGGCGGCCGTAAATTCTCGGAAATAAATGTTAAAATAAAATGACTTCTGATGTTCGTAATGAATTGAAATTTGGCAAGATGAGTAAGAAAGTCTAATTGTACACGAAAATGTAAAAAAATGAAAATCAAAAATTTGATCACAGGGGTACTTTAAAACTCAGTTGCAAAGCACATGGTAGCCATATATGAGGGGACATTGGGGGGCTCTGTACACCGCAAAAAAAAAAAAAATTACCGAACACCGCATCACCGAATCACCGAATGAAAAGTCGACGAAACACCGTCACCGCAATATATATTTTGTCAAGTTACTTATAAACTAGTGGTTCCATATTGGAAGTGAAGTGCTGCCACATTTGGAAGCCTTAAATTAACCCATTCACTCCTGCGAGATTTCTCAGTTTTTAAACAAATGAGTGCAATCGAGGAACGACAATGAACCTGGCAATGCGCACAAGAATAAGAGCGAACATAGACTTGAAAAAACAATATCTCCCCAGTCTAAAATTTACGCAGACATTTTGGATCACTTTAAGTTGCGATGCCAGGGAAATTAGAGCTGCGAAATGCAAATCTGGTTTTGTTTACAAAAGATCGCATTCCAGACCAATTCTTCAAATTACAAGCACAGGAAAAAGGACAGCAAATTCTCTCAGTTTGAAGTTTTATTCAAATATCTATTAGATTACTCTCAACAGAATACCCGGCCCATTTTCAACGACATAAATCAAGACTGCTACCGCGGTCCGCAGTCCATTATTTACATAACAACTGTGACTGACTCCACAACGAAACAAAAGTGCTTACATTCACGCACGTAGACGGACGGGTACTTCACATCCCTGACCTACACAACGAAACAAAAGTGCTTGCATTCACGCAGACGGACGGGTACTTCACATCAACAATAGAAATACCCCCCTCCACCAATTACATTCACGCGGGGGGACTGGGTACTGCTAACAAACTAGGATGGCTGCCCTGTGCGGGCAGCAATGAGAAAGGCTCAGGATTGGCGACCGGCAGCGTATTGAAGATTAACTAGACAGTATTGGACTGCTTTTTGTTACAAATTAAACATATTGGTACGTGCTTTTCATAAATAAGTACGGAATAAATAACATAGAGATGCTAAATTTAGATCTGACAAGGGTCAAACAGGAAACGGCAACACCGCAGATAATTTCGTTCCACCGAACACCGCAGACTTTAAAGCGCGAACATCGCACACCGTGGGGTTTGAGATCACCGCAACACCGCAAGCTGGGATTTTATTCACCGCAACACCGCATAAAAAATGAGCACCACTGCAAATCTCCAATGCCCCCCTCGTACATGTTCTTCCTGTGCCCTTTTTAAGTGCTACTACGACGAACATTTTTGGTTTTCTTTTCGACTTTTTTTTCCTTCAATCCATTCATTGGGTTCATAACAATTTAGAACGATATAAGCTTACTGAGCCTAGAAATAGCTGGCTGAAAACCTTCAAACCCCGTCCGCCTACCATAACTCAATTCACAAAGCTCAGGCCAGCAATAATTTTAGAAAGCGGTCTAACGCGTGAGTATCTTCTTATATGTTTACAAAAACATCTTCATTGCAAAGCAGGCTCTAGAACCACTAAGATTAAAAAGGTCTTGTCTATGCGAGATCAACTTTTCCACGCGACGAAGCGGACGTTTTTGCGTTGATTGGATGATGTAATATGACGTAATCCAGTCGGTTTTGGCCGTTTGAATCAACTATGGCGTCAAACCGAAGCTGAACTTTGAGTTTAAAATAAGGTCTCCCCGTTGGAATTTGAACTTAAAATTTAGCATGGCAAGTATTCAGCGTTTCTACTTTGCAAAACGGAAGAGAAAGGAGCAGGCAAAATTTTAATCAAAGTAGCACTTTTATATTAATATTCTTTATTTTGTTGCAATTTAGGGAATTGTTCTTGAAACATGTCTGACAAACCTGCTGTAGGATACAGTGCAATGCAAGAAGCTCCCGGTGCAGGTCCCCCTCCCTACGGACCACCTCAACCAGCACCTGGGTACCCCCCACCGCAGGCAGGATACCCCCAACCCCAGCCAGGCTACCCCCAGCCTCAGCCAGGCTACTCCCAGCCTCAGCCAGCGAGTTTCCAAACCACCAATACTACTGTTGTTGTGAACCAACCGGCACCGCTGATTTTACAGCAAGGAATGCGTGATTGGCACTCTGGATTATGTGGCTGCTTTGAGGACTGCTATTCTTGTAAGTTAAAGAATCTGACCCACCCAGTTTGCATTGCGCGCCTACGTTGGTTCATCCGCCATTTTCAGGGCCCCCCCGAAGCCCATACTGTATTGTAGATGAGAAATTCACTCGTGCAAGAGGTGATATGCTTGCCCAAATATGGAATAGAGCCGTATCATAACAATAAGAGAAGCGCGCATTGCAAACTGTGTGGGTCAGACTCATTTAAGGCGGGGGTACACGTGAATTTCAATGAAATTTTAAGAGGTTTAAAAACGGGATAGAAGAAAGAAAATGAATTTTGTAACAACAACAGACAGTTGATACCCACGCAAGAGCACCCCAGGTTTTGCTGTCCATCTACTAATTTTCAACTTCAAATTCTAATTTTAATAATTATTAAATCTTCAATATTTCTTATCCCCTAAATTTTATGAATACTTTGAGAAAAACGATTTCCTCCCAAACATATCCAAAAATCACCCAAAAATTTCCAAACACCCCATAACATAGATTCATGAGATGAGCAGAAAGTTTTTGGATTGCTTGAAACGCGAACGAGATCTTTCCATTGAATCCATGTCAAGCACAGGTGAACCAAGCACAATATGCGAGTAGGGAAACTGGGTACTAGAATTGAGCTTTGTTTAGGTTTGATTTGCTTTGCAACATTTGCGAAAATTTCTGCACGAAATTTATAACTTTTCTCTTAAAAAGTACAAATGAAGTTTGAAATAAAGTGTTAACATGTAACCTGGTGTATTTGTTTGTTCATTGGGTCCCTCCATGGCCTGTATTTAAGAGAAAAGTTATAAATTTCGTGCAGAAATTTTCGCAAATGTTGCCAAAACAAAGCTAAACAAAGCTCAATTCTAGTACCCAGTTCCCCTACTCGCATATTGTGCTTGGTTCACCTGTGTGTCAAGTGGCGGAAAAATGGCATTCACGTGGAACCCGCCTCAAAGGGACAATGCCCTTTTTGGCGATTTTATGTTTCTGTTTCAAGATAATAAAGTAAGCTCCTGGCCATAATAATAAAAACACGTTATATCAGCCAGGACACGGTCCTTTAGTTGCGCAAAAAAATCGGCTCTGTTTTGTTTGACGTTTCTAGAATTGGGAATGGTTTAGCGAGTGAATGGAAAATTAACGCTGATAAGACGTTATGTTAGTATTGACCAAGATGAAGCCATTGTGGCGTTTTCCTGTCTCTCTCTCTACACAGTCAACTCTGACTCTCTTAATGGACACCTCTATAAGACGGACACCTGTCCTGCATTTCTCAAAACTCCCGAGAAGACTATTCGGTCCGAAAAGCTATTTTATGCCAGGCTATTTACCAACAGAGCTTCAATTTTCGTTCGTTTTGAAAGTTAAGCAATTAAATCTTAAGTCGACGAGAACGTTTGCACTCGTTTTCGGGCTAAAACAGAACTCACCGCGAATTGAAAGAGATTGAATTTTAAAAATAGTTTTCGGGCCCGAAAAGTTGTCGGGACTTTCGAGAAACGCGCGGCCTGGTGTTGGTCCCTGCCGTTTGTTCAGTCATTTTACTGTAAACTAGACGGACACCTCTCTAAGACAGACAACGGTCACTTTGAAACCTGGTGTGACGCTAGGCCTTGACTCTCCATAAGCCGGACACCTCTCTAAGACGGACAGTTGCGGCCGGTCCCGACGGTGTCCGTCTAAGAGAGAGTTGACTCTAATTTCAACATTCTTTCTGGGAAAGGCCTCCGGCTCGGAGCTCCAAAATGCTGCTGTTGTGCCGCTTAAAACACTACTTAGGCTGCTGTGAAATCAATTGAGTGTCAAAACCCGGAAATTTCACGAATACTTTGGTTTTACATGCATTGCTACGCGTTGTGATTGGCAAAAAATCTCGCGCCACTTCCTCGACCAATCAGAAATACAACCAGAACCAACTGCGACTTTCCTGCACGCGTTTTCCCGCGCTTGGCGCCAGCTATATATTTGTTTGCTTCGAGCTCTGATTGGTTCATTGGATTGTATTCCCCTTTGCGATTGGCCACAGTGATTAATTTGCTTTTGGTCTAACGACACTCAATGGAAAACTGTTCTATAGGTATCATGTTTGTTTTTACTGCAGGCTGTTTGGGATACTTCTGTCCTTGCTTTTTGCTGTGCGATATTTCCTCAAGAATGGGTGAAGGGTGTATGTTTGCCACATGCTGCCCAGGAGCTCTGACAGGACTGAGGGTCAAACTCAGGGTGCAGCAGAACATTCAGGTAGGCCGACTGCCTAATAGTAATAATTAACAACTATTCGCCAAAGTGAATAGTGCTGGATATTTACCGAGCCGCGAAACGGCGAGGGAAATATCCACCACTGGCCACCGACACTGAGTTGAATAGTTATTTAAATATATACTAAAATAGTGAGATAATATAGCACGAAAATGATGATTTTTAACTCGTTTGTTCCTGTCAACGATTACAACGATTTGCGGGCAAATTGATAGTAATTGCTATCTCAAGTTTCACTAGCCTTTCTAGTGAAAGGGCATAAGTTAGCCGACATGTCCCGAAAGTGAGTTTTCCTACATATGGCATGGACCCATATCAGTGACAACCTTACGAATTTTATCTCTTATTTTTCCAGGGTTCCCTGTGCAATGATTACTGTGCAGTGCAGTTTTGCCCACTCTGTGTGTTGTGCCAGCTTTCTCGCGAGCTGAACCACTGTGGAATGAATTAAAACGTGATTCCTTCATCCTTGTTCGTGGAGCTAGATAGTAATGTAGAATGAGTTGCAGAAAACGATTTTGTGAATCAAACATACTATATATGATTTTGGTCATTAGACTGGAAAATTGATTTGTAGGGTATCTTTTTTCAGGCCGATTAACACGGTACAACTTTATTGCATGCGACACGCTTACGCCTATGACTCGAATTGATTTGCACGAAGCAATTCGTGTTGTAAGCATGTCGTAAGCATGGTTTGAGCGTGTCGTATGCGACAAAGTTGTACCGCATGCGACAAAGTTGCAAAAGTAGTTCAATTATTACTTTAATATATGATAATTAGGATTGCTAAAAAGCTGGAGTTTTTCTCAATACAACGCGCGCGTTCATTGGTTGATTCATGGTCACATGACATCTAACAAACAAACTGTTTCCCGCCAAACGTCCATGAGCGGGCAACATTTGCGAAAGCGGGCAACATTTTCACTGTTGCCCGCTCACGCACGTGATTAACCGTGACAAAAGTTGGCATGATTATGATGCGATTGATGTTTAACTCAAGTGCTCGGCGCGTTTTTCAAAACTGTGTCGTGTTGTGTTTTTGTGTTGCTATATAACAAATCACTTAATGACTGATCCCTCGGGAAACAGTGAATTTTGTTTCCCTCGAATCTCGGTGTTTCCCTCGACTTCGTCTCGGGAAACATCGAGATTCTCGGGGAAACAAAATTCACTGTTTCCCTCGGAACCAGCCATTAAGTGTTTACTGCGAGAATCAAACATTACTCCAACACCGATTTATATACTTATGGTGGAACGAGTCACATGTTAGGCCATTTATACAAATAATCTATAAAATGTTTGTTAGACAAGGTTTAGTAACAGTGTCTGGTTTAAACCGACTACAACTGAGCTGCTAATAAGCAAAGTTAGACAGACCACTTTACAGTGGGTTTGAATTAAGTGTCGTAAACGCAAAACCAAAGTAATTACTCTGGCCAATCACAACACGCGCAGACAATCCAATGAACCAATCAGAACTCAGAGCAAGTACATGTAACCAGCCGCAAGCGCGGGAAAGTCACAATAGGTTTCGATTTTTCTTCCCTCTGATTGGTTGAAAAGGTGGCGCGAGATTTCTGAGCCAATCACAAGCCGTAGCAATCGCCAAACAAACAAACCGAACCAATCGCTAAATTACTTTCGACACTCAATTGAAAACCGCTCTAAATGTTCTTAAACCAGGTTTTACTTAATGAAGCTCATTAACCTTATCGTCCGTAAGAGTTTATTCTGGCCTTTTTGTTGTAAGCAGATGGATTAAAATCAACATCTCCACGAAAGAATCTTGTGTCATAAATTCTGTAGACAATGAGCAGTCCTTCCAAGAGGGCGATTACGCGAAAAGGTTTCATGCGAAGTTCACTGGTAGGCAAAACTATATAATCGCTCTAACGTTATTTTCGATATTTTTAAAATTGCGATTTGTGATTGAACTAACCCCAGAACTAACTATATAGAGTAAACGGAGCGCGCTCTCTTCGTCTAAGATGTTATCGATGCAATTTTTGTCGCGCGCAAGTTGCATCTTCAAATCGCATGTGTAAACGGGCGGCGATTTCAGTGCGAGTGGGCGCGATTTGTCGCGTGATGTCGCAGAGGTTTCGAACATGTCCGAAACCTGATGCAACTTGGTGGCGATTTTGGGGAAATCACGGCAAATCAAAGCAAATGTCGCACCCGAATCGCACAGGAAATCGCTACTAGTTTACACTCGCGACAAAAGTTGCATTGGAGAGCGCGACAAAAAGCGCATCAAAAATCGCATATGTAAACGGGCCTTAAGTAGACTGCTAGCTGTCCCTGTTCAGTTAATTGAGGGGGCAAGCGGATCACAAAAACAAGCTCGGCGAGACTGGAGCGAGCGAACGAGCGGAGGGGAAACTGGGGGAGAGCCCCCTCGGTTCGGATTACTTTCGCTCGCTCGCCGCTCGGTTGATCGCCGATCGAGTGATTTGCTCGCCCGCTCGACTATCCAGAGAGGGACTGCTAGCAGTCTAGGCCTTAAGACAGAATGTATACGGTGGAATCCCGATAACTCGAACCTCTAGGGGAGAGGGAAATTTGGTTCGAGATATATCGAGGGTAAATTTGCAAGCAATCCTAAGCCAAGGGGACAAAGTTTGGTTCGAGTTAGGAAGAGCTTCGAGTTATCGGGATTCAACTGTACAGAAAATGGATTGTTAAGGGAAGCTGAATGAAACGATCAAGCTCATATCCTGTCTCTTTTCGTTTAAGGTGGCCCGCGGCTATTTAATGGCGCGGACGCTCCCTTTTATAAATCGAATTTTCGGCATGTGAGCATGTAAGGCATGTAGGCATTAACCGTCGTTTTATGAAAATATTCGCGTTTTCTTCAAAAACGAGGTTTTCTAAAAACGCTTGTAACTTTTAATCGCTTATCTTATATACACTAAAATGTAACTTCCTGTATAATTTGAAGACTCCTTTATCGCCCTACCAAAACTTACAAAAATCGTTTAACGCTTTCATGCCGAAAATTCGATTTATAAAAAGGAGCCTCCGCGCCATTAAATAGCCGCGGGCCACCTTAACGCGAAAATACCGGGAAAAAGAGAAGCTAAAAAAAGAGAAATAAATTAAACGATTGATTGTTTCATTGCTCGCATTTTAGCAGGCCGCATAGCAGCCGACTATCGCAATGAATCTTCGGGTGCGCGCTCATAGGTCTCCAACTTGGCCCTGCTTGGCACTGATTTAAAAATCGTTTTAGTACCTTTCTAAGTCTCAAAAGGTTTTTTTTGCGATGTTTCCTTCTACGATCTGAGAATATAGAGCGACTGCGGAACGAAAAACATTTTAAGAGGCGAGTGGACAACAGCCGTTTTAAAATTGGCTGAAATTTCGTTATGTCGCGTGCGACTGGGCGTAACATGCAAAGCCGCGTCCATCTTGACCAAAGTTATCTGATGTATTATGCAAATTATACGCCAGGCTAGTGCTTCCACTAGCACTAAACGACACTCAGCTAGAGACAGCAAAGGAGGGAACATTAAAGCCAGTATAGAACGCGCTCAGAAACCTGATATCGGTAAGTTAAAACACGAAACTTCGTATTTTTAATACTGATTACAGTACAACAGCCGTTTTAAAATTGGCTGAAATTTCGTTATGTAATAATTAACACCATGCTATAAATTACTTTCACTGTATGTATTGGTTACTGTGTAGACGAGTGACTGCGCGATTTGCGTGGCTCCGTCTTCACTCCAATTCATAAAAAAACACATGGAATCTTTGAAGTTGATTAATTTGTTCACGAGGTTTATAAGGATAAACGTTTTGCTCGAAGTAAAAGAACTAACGAACAGTGTTACCATTTGTGAATTAGTCCGGTTTGGCAGCAGCGAATCGACAGCCGTTTATAAACTCAGACAATGTCTTAAACATCCAGTCGGGAATATATATAGTTTAATATTATTTAAATTGCCATTATTTCAATAATTGTTATATACCTAATTCAATAAAGGTTGCTTTGGTCATTGGTAGTTGGGCATTGGGAAGCTATTGTTTGGCGGTCAATCAAGCAATTAAGCATTGCCGGCATTGTGCTTCGTATGCCCAAATGCCAATGCCCAATTACCAATCACCAATTGCCAAAGCAACCTTTATTGAAGTAGGTATACACCTAATTCAATAAAGGTTGCTTCGGTCATTGGTAATTGGGCATTGGGAAGCTATTGTTTGGCGGTCACTCAAGCGAAGCATTGTATTGTATTCCGTATGGCCTAATGCCAATGCCCAATGACCAATTGCCAAAGCAACCTTTATTGCATTAGGTATACACCAAATTGAAGAAACGTTGTCGGGTGAAAAGCATAAACCATGAACGATGCGACCCAAAGGTTACTGGGAAGTTGGAAAATTTAATCTTCATCTGTGACAGAATATACATTATATTAACACAGGATGCATAAATCATGCTCTTAAATGTCTCAAACAAAGAAAACATCTTGATTATCAAGAAATTACTAGCTTGCCAATGCTGCCTACTCAGAATCCCATTCGGTCTCATCGTTCATGGTTTATGCTTTTCACGAGTCAATGTTTCTTCAATTTGGTGTATACATGTAGTTGCTTCCTTTTGTATGTGTAAAAATTTTTACCTCCATCACTTCAGTCGTACGAGGTAAAAAATATCCCCCCCCCCCCAAACGGAACATGTTAATAAAAACTACCGCCGTCCCCCAGACTGCCAGAGTAGTTTTTAGTTCAAACTAACTAAAATACACCTTAGTAATTCAAGAATACTTTTCAAATAAAAGTATGTACAAAGTTTAATTAGCAAAACAACAATTTTGCACGTGCGCGGGTAACAGGTTCCGCTCATCAATCATTCAACACCTCCATAAGACGGACATCTGGTGTTGGTCCCTGCCGTTTTTCAGTCATTTTACTGTAACTTTACTCTCTATAAGACGGACAACGGACACTTTGAAACCGTCAACGGCTTGAAAATTTTTTTTTTTAGTGAAAAATACTTCAAAACGGAAATGTAAGTGCTGAATATGAACAAATGAGTCCACTTTTCTAATGCTATTTTTGTTCCAGTTTGTAGGTTTTGCTTAAGTAAACGACTTTAAACAGACTAAAAACAAACGTGTATTCATTGTGCATAAGTTCAGAATTACTGGTATCAGACAGACTCTCTGTAAGCCGGACACCTCTCTAAGACGGACAGTTGGGGGTAGTGTCGAAAACGAAGCACTCGAAAACGAAGACCGAAGTACGAAGCACCCTGACAGTCGAAAACGAAGCACCCAAAACTCGAAAACGAAGCACCTGAACTCGAAAACGAAGCACCCGAACTCGAAAACGAAGCACCCAAACTCGAAAATGAGGCACCCGAAGTCGAAAATGAAGCACCCGAACTCGAAAACGAAGCACCCAAACTCGAAAACGAAGCACCCGAACTTTTTGAAAACCTCGTAAAACCCGCTATACTTTTTCGATTGAAATGTGTCGACAACCGGCCGAAAAAAGAACCACATTTGTGATCGAGAACTATAAAGACAATGACAATGTGGTGGAAATATCCGGTTTCGATTGCGAAACAGTCACACAAGTACAAATCACACTGCTTTCTGGGGTGTCTGGAAAACTCGGAACTCTGGCGTGGGTTTCTTGCAAGACCTGAATGCATTTCGAGATCTATTTTTAAATTCAGTATCTATCGAATGGAGGTTATGGATTTTTACCCTGCTAATCAGCCTGACGTGTTTCGTCAACTTTAGTTTCGTTGCTAAACATCCTGCACACGAGAAAGCTTTTCAGCCTCCAAAAGCTTGTGGAACTTTCGAAAAACTCAAACGCAACCTCGTTCCCAGGGTCTCTCTTCTTCCCGCCCCCTCGCTCCAGGGGGCGAGAAGAAGAGAGACCCTGGGAACGAGGTTGACTCAAACACAGGCTAGACCCGAAAAACGCGCACCCTCTGGATGTCCGCTCGATAAACTCGCACGCTAAAAACCTTTGAATACTCTAATGGAAATACTGTGAGATGTGGGAAATGAGTCATTGAATGGTTTATTGGTAAAATAACTCAGCTCTCCTCCAGTTTTTGTGTATGTGGGGAGGGGGTGGGGGTGGGGACGGGTTTACAGATCTTTACGGAAAATTAATTTCACACGAAGCCGAGATAGCCAGACTAAAAGGCTTTGTGTTTTCTTCCAGTTGTCGACATATTTCAATTCAATTCAAATCAGAAAAGTATAGCGGGTTTTACGAGGTCTTCAAAAAGATCGGGTGCTTCATTTTCGAGTTTGGGTGCTTCGTTTTCGAGTTCGGGTGCTCCGTTTTCGAGTTCGGGTGCTTCGTTTTCGACTTCGGGTGCTTCGTTTTCGAGTTTTGGATGCTTCGTTTTCGACTGTCAGGGTGCTTTGTGCCGCTTCGGTCTTCGTTTTCGAGTGCTTCGTTTTCGACACTACCGACAGTTGGGGCCGGTCCCGACGGTGTCCGTCTTAGAGAGTTGACTGTATGCATTTATGAAAAGAGTATATACGAAGTGGGACGGTTGATACCGAAAATGCGTGAAATATTCACGAACAGGCTCCGTAATACGGTTTTTGCGACAATAATTACACGTGCAAAGCGCTGTCTGTTAAAGTACACTATTCATCGCTTTGTTCTTTCTGTATTCGTGTTTGTTCGGGAATAAAATAAAATAAAAAATAAATAAATAAATCACTTTATTTAAGTGTCAAAGGTATTTAGCACGCGAGCCTTCGGAAGCGTAAAAACAAGCACGTCAAGCACTTTTGTGTCCAAGAATTCAGCGCGGATATAGAATTTCATGGGATGAAGAGATGATGTCTCCATAATTGACTCTTCCTCCCAGAGTCAATTATGGAGACATGTAGTGTAGTCCTAACTTTTGAGTCTGTGAGTGAAATCCTATGATGTGACCATTTAAATGAAACCTCTTCAGCAGTACTTTTACATGGTATCATTGGTTTTTTTATATTTTACAAAATGAAATTTGGGATTTTTCTTGAATTTTTATGTTTTGGCACTCTTGGGAGTGAAAGGAGTTTTAAACAAATAGCCGGCAGGTCAGGTTAATCTGAATCCTTTCACATTCAATTGATTTTCTTTTACAGTACGTGCAGATTTCGTAAGAACGACTCCATTTCAAAATGGCACAAGTGGTGACAGCCCAGCCAGGAACAAAACAAGTTGCGAGGGACTGGAATTCTGGCGTGTTCGCCTTTTTAGATGATACTGGCAGCTGTAAGTTCAGGGGCACCTAACGAACAATCTTTGGTTATAAAATGCATTAGTTTACTCAAATAAATTAAAATAAATGATTTAAGAGCATTTCAAGGTGTTCTTCTACGTTGCTGGGAAAATATATCTGTTCCTTTTTCCCAGCATAACACATGGCGAAATTCCCAGCCAGCTGGATAAAAAAATGTCTGTTTCCCAACCAGCAATTAAAAAAATGAATAAATAAAAAAAAAAATAATTATAATAAGTTACCAAAAAGGGCTTGGAAACGTTAATGGCAAACTTTTTGAAACTTTTTCGTTTATTGTTTTGTACATGTACTTCCGTCTCGAACTTAAACCTGCTCGGATGTCTCAAAGTGCTGCTTAAATTTGTTACTACGAAGCTGAACCGACTTTTAAGCCCCAAGGTGACTAACATCAAACTTCTCACAAAATCCATACAAGTAATCAGTCTCTTTTCGATCTACTGAAGTTAGCCAGCATAGTTTGTTCTTGCGACGCCTTTCTCAAGTCAGCCAGTGCACTGAAAAATGGTAGTAAAAAAATATACACGGACTATTTTGCCAGCCAGCAAGGATTGCGTGACGAGACAAATAACGGCTGCGTGGAAGACTAGGATTCCGCTGGGGAACACATAAAGTGAGGAACAGATTTGGTGCCCCTGAAAGTTAACCGTCTTACAAGATTATGCTTTAGTAAACAGTATTATTTATTATTTATAGACACCTTATTGCAGAAACGTTCTCATAGAAAATGCAAAATACCAAACTGGAATTAATTTCCTTAATGATATTCGCAGAAGTGTTCTTTTGCATACATGATTTTTCAACAGACATTGCCGATGAAATAAATGAATCAATTTTTATCTCAGGAATGAATAGTTATTTATTTCTTAACAATTTCTCTTATTTTATCCTCTGAGAATATTATTAAGGTATTTTATTCCTATTTGATATTTTGTATTTTCTATGATAACCGGTTTCATTTCATAAAACAATGAAAAGCAAATCATACCATACAAAAGTACTGCCGAAGAGGTTTCGTTTGAATGGTCACACAATAGGATTTCATCTACAGATTCAAAAGTTAGAACTACATCACATGTCTCCATAATTGACTCTGGGAGCCTTGAAAGGGTTAAAATAAGTTGAATTTTTTCTGCGTTCACCGAACCCATATGCAAGTGTTCCGCTTTTCTTTGGGAAACGAGGATACTTTCCATCCGTTTTTGTGCGGACGCATTGCAGATCTATATGTAAGTATCTTGTTGGTTTTGTTGACAGGCCTCATGGGCTTATGCTGTCCGTGCATTCAGTTGGGCAACATCTCCAGCCGTATGGGTGAAGGATTCCTCTATGGTTGTTGCTGCGCTGAAATCGCGCCATTTACCCTCAGGGCTAAGCTCAGAGACGAGCAGCATATTCAGGTAAGTGCTAATAGTTGATCAAAAAGTGATAGACCTGATGTTAGGTAAAAAATAAAACGTTAATAAAAAAGGTACCATACCACTGAACTCAAATCTAAAACATGAAGATTTTTCGTAAAATAGAAGCGCAGAAAACGAAGGCTAAACCTGGTTACTTCCAACACTATTTCTAAATACTAATAATCATCGCGACTAAATCCGACGGAAATATGCTTTTTAGCAAAATAAAGAATGATAAGTATACGTATTAAGTTCAAACGTGGCGGGAAAACAATTAATCATCTGACGAAGATTGATAAATAACTTGCAGTGGATTTTTCCTGGATCTGCCACTGACTTGTAACGACAATGGCAGCTATCGTCAATGTTCAACCTGTATTATACTGATTCTCTCCACTTGCAAGTAGTGGCGAAGCAAATTTAATTTATCCACATCAGCAGGGGCAGATCCAGGGGGGTGAAATGGGTGAATTTTCACCCCCCCCCCCCCTTTTCTGAGCCCTTTTCTTTCTTTTTTTCTAACAATCATGTTGCTGATGCACCTCAGCCAGGCTTTGGTTCTATTGCATTTAAAATTTCACCCCCCCCCCCCCCCCCCCCAATTTCAAAATCCTGGATCCGCCCCTGATCAGACCAAACACCAAACGCGCTCAATTATTAAATATTGATTACGTTATAACTTGACTCTGATTGTGGAAGAAATAAGTAAGATTTATGTCGGTCGCGCTATTAAACATCGAGGTTTTTGTCGAGTTTTGAACTAAAATCTATCGGGATATATTTTTACAATAACTACTGCTTTGTGTTTAGACTATAGAAGTACTTTCAATAATTTCTTTAATAGCATTAATAAAGTACATCAATATGCAACCAGACTGGCCTCTAAGAAGTCTTATTACTTACCGAAAGCTAAAACGAATTATGGAAAATTTAATATCCATTTCAGTGGGGCTAAACTCTGGAATGCTATTAAAGAAGATCAAAAATCAACGAGTCGTTTTCGCTTTAAAAAGTTTTTAAAAGAATCTGTCATCTCCGAATATTGATTGGTGTACTTTATAAATAGCCGTTGTTTTTCTCTTGTTTTTTTTTTTTGGTTTATTCACTTGTGTATTTGTTTATTAATTACAGCTTAAATATATATATTTTTTTTGTGTGTGTGTTTTTTGTGTATCTGTCTATTTATAACAACTTTGATATCTAGTTACTCTTCCGCATGGCCCAGCCACTCAGCGCGATTAGCTTTTGCTATTTCTGAGTGGCTGTGCTCATTTTCTTTCACAGTTATTTCCTTTTAATGATTTCTGTACTTTCGTATTTAGAGCACAATAAAGATTGTTGTTGTTGTTGTTGTTTACGTATTAGTTAGTGGTGGGGTATTTAGCACGGAGAGCTTATCCATTTCATTCTTTTCTAAACTATAACCGTTTTTTTCAGGGTTCTCTTTGCAACGACGCCATGTTGTTGTTGTTCTGTACCAACTGCGTCATATGCCAGATGGACCGCGAACTCAAAGCCATCGGAAAGTGAACAGCTCAGAGCAAGACTGCACCCTTTTATGTATCGGTTTTAGAATGAGGCAGAATTGTATTTTTTTTTTTTCACTTATTAAACTAAGGATCTTTTGATGTTGTCCAATAGCGTAGCATATTTCTTTGTATTTGTTTTTTATTAAGATTTCTGGGTTTTACTGCTGAAGTCTAGGATTTGTTTCTTGTTGTTGTTTTTGTTTTTGTTATTGTTGTTGTTGTTTATCCTCATTTTAAACATATTGTTGAGATGTGTCATATATTCAATGCGTGATTGCAGTTATAACCAAACGAAGCGAATCCGTATTTGCGGTATTGAGTAAGTTCAGATCAACAAAACTCTCGTTAAATCGCTTTTTTGTTTAAACGAAATGACTTTTTGTTGGGAATAAAAGAAAACAACCTTTCAAACACATTTCTACGATGTTGCTTGATGACTGTTCAGTTAATTAACAGCTAGCTGCAGAGAAAACCTAAGTACAGCTAACATAGTCTTTCCGACAAAATATCGGGACCCAAACGGTCCATTAAACTAATTGATCATTCACATGCACCTCCGCAAATGTTATCTGCTACATAACATGCACTTTACGCAAAAAGATTTATATTGGCGAAACAGGGAGGAGACTGGGCGACCATTTCCGTGAACATCTACGAGACGTTAAAAAAAAAAAAACGATACTGAGACGCGCGCATCTTAACCAATCGCTCGACTCTTTAACTTCCCCAATTATTCTAAAGAACACGTAGTAATCTGCCGCCTTTGCCTACACCAGGATAACACGAAAAGCAGTACAAATTTAGAGTAAATATTCGCCTTCCAAATCGGCACTTTTAAACGGAATCAACGAACGCTTTTTATTCATCTAATTTATATTTGTTTTTCACGTTAAGTTTCCACCAATAGCGTAGTTCCACCGTCTAATATATAAACCACACATAACGTACAATTCCTTGATTCGCGCTGACGAAGGACTAACGATCGAAACGTCTTGTCACATTTTGAATCCCTAAACGGTGGCCAATTTACCTTATTAATTCAGTACATAAAACAACTGATCTGCTTTCCCACACTGAACACTGAACGCAACTGACGAAGGAAACCACTTAAGTTTCCGAAACCGTTCTAGCTAATAAAGTTCTTTTCAGAACACAATGGCCACACACAACATTCTTGCATAAATAAAAACGGCTAGCCGACCATCATCAGTTGGGGGTAGTGTCGAAAACGAAGACCGAAGCACGAAGCACCCTGACAGTCGAAAGTTAAACGAAGCACCCAAACTCGAAAACGAAGCACCCGAAGTCGAAAATGAAGCACCCGAACTCGAAAACGAAGCACCCAAACTCGAAAACGAAGCACCCGAACTTTTTGAAGACCTCGTAAAACCCGCTATACTTTTTCGATTGAAATGTGTCGACAACCGGAAAAAGAACCACATTTGTGATTGAGAACTATTCTTCTCTGACAGAAAGTCAGCTCTCAAAGACAAAACAAAAGCTCGCAAAGAAATGTTATCCAATACAACCCATGTGTACCTAACTTAAAACAGATCCTCATGGCAAATGGCATTTAATAGAATCGCAACCTTTACTAAGACTAATCTATAAAGAGCCTCCCCTTATTTCATACAAGAGGGGTAGATCTTTATAAGATATACAAGTCAGGGCTAAACTGTAAAAGTTAATCCAGTCAAAAAACCGAGTGAACAAAGGACAACCACACCACGAGCTAGTGGGGTTTGTGCTAGGCCCGACAAAACCCTTTATTTCATTTTAAGATTCATGAATTAACATGCAATCCTTCAAAAAAAAGTTGAATACAATATCAATGCATTCAATTGGTAGGCCTACGCCGAGTCTACGTTGTTTTATTACCATTTTAATGCCGGATTACTCCTTATTTACGTGACGCGTGATTGTTTAAAAAATTTCTCCGTGATGCGTGATTCACTTACAAATTCGGCGTGATGCGTGATCGGTACCCCCCCCCCCCCCCCCCCCTTTGCCACCCTCTATAAAGACAATGACAATGTGGAAATATCCGATTTCGATTGCGAAACAGTCACACAAGTACAAATCACACCGCTTTCTGGGGTGTCTGGAAAACTCGGAACTCTGGCGTGGGTTTCTTGCAAGACCTGAATGTTTCGAGATCTATTTTTAAATTCAGTATCTATCGAATGGAGGTTATGGATTTTTACCCTGCTAAACAGCCTGACGTGTTCGTCAACTTTAGTTTCGTTGCTAAACATCCTGCACACGAGAAACCTTTTCAGCCTCCAAAAGCTTGTGGAACTTTCGAAAAACTCAAACGCAGGCTAGACCCGAAAAACGCGCACCCTCTGGTGAAAAATGGGGAGAAATAAGAATTGAGATGGAGTGGTCGAGCGCCGAAGGCGCGAGCTGCTAGGGGGATCTGGGGGCATGCCCCACCAGAAAATTTTGAAATCTTGATGCTCGAAAACTCCATTTCTAGTGTTCTGAGACAACAATTTATGTCCATATGAAAGTCGCGTTTAACATCAGGTCACAAAATTTGATCCGCGTCACGTTGCGCAATTTAGACCCCCTTTCAAAATCATTCAATTTCGAACATTTTGGCTTCGTTCGTAGAAACAACGCAAAATGTCGAAAAATCCACAACGGAAAAGGTAAATTTAACATATAGAGCATCATTAAAATCATGTTTCGGGTCAATCGGGAAAAAATTAAGGTCGGCTTTTCGAGTTCGAACATTACGCATTCGAGTTTGTTTACAAGTAAAATCCGAGTGATTTTCTAACTACGTGGAAGCCTAAGCCGGATATCTCGTAACGTCAGGATGTAACGCAAAAGTCCCCGCCGTTTTCGAAATGTTCACAGGGAGCCCAAACGCTTTATCGGCTGTAACATAATCATTTAATAAAATATTGTTATTTACCTGTTTTCCTGTGTCTATTTGAGTCGTTTTGGAAGGGATTTGAATCAGAGCGAAGACGGTTGACCTTGCACGTTTCAAATATTATCTTGTCTGGCGCTTCTTTGTGTAGCTCCATATACACTACTCGATTTCATTTTATATTTCTTGCTGTTTCTTTAGTTTATCTGGATATCAGAGTTAAGTATACGCAATTTCATCTTTTTGTAATGAGAATTTGACGAAAATGACAGAACCGGATGTAAAAATCGGGATTTTTCCTATCCCGATCACATTTGTCGGGATTCGGGATTTTCAAGCAAAATCGGGGTAATCTCGACGAAATCGGGACGGTTGGACAATCTGTAATGTATTTAAAAAAATACTTGCGTGTAGTAGAGCAGGTTACATATTTTATGATGTTTACAGTGTTTTCAAATATGTACATAAACAAGGTTTTGGTCAAGATATTGGCACATGTACCAGATAGACCTTTGAGGCAGGTAATTTGTGACAGCATTTGACTCAACCTGAAGTTGCTGTTTGATGAATTTTACTACCAGAGAGCATGTCATACTCTCATATGTTCCAGTTTAAAATAAATAAATAAATAAGTAAGTAAAAATATGTATATATAGCCAGTTAGCTTGCAGGATTTTATTTTTTTTTATGGTCAACTGCTTGCAGGAATTTTTTTTGAGACAATTTTCCTTTGCAGGATTTTTTTTTTGGGGGGAATTGTCCCCCCCCCCCCCCCCCCCCCCCCCCCCGTCCCAAGATTTCTAATGGTGCGCCCCTTAGGTCGGGCCGGACGGGAAAATTGGCTCTCGGTCATGGCGTACGTGATCACCATCACTTTTGGGCCAAATATTTTCCTATCAGGTCCTCCCACTCAGTCACTCAGTCAATAAGTAAGTTCATAATGTCACGGCTTGCTTTCTGTCATTGGAGGATTCAGTTACTAAGATTCCCAGTAATCCAGTAGGTTTTCTCGGAAAAAATATTGCGCTCCGCATGATTGCATATAAACGCTTATTCATAGGAATGCAAAAGCGAAGGTGTTTATAAAGCGTAACTGTTCTCAACTTAGCCAACCTGAAGATCGTCGCCTAAACGGGAAAGGTATCTTGAAACATCCAAACATCTTTTGGTAAGTAAATCGCTCTAAAGTAAATTTTTTTCCGCATGGTTGCATATAAACGCTTATTCATAGGAATGCAAAAGCGAAGGTGTTTATAAAGGGTAACTGTTCTCAACTTAGGCTATGTCTACACTATACCGGATAGCTTATCATGTCGACATGAAAAATACTCCGGCATGGTGTGAACAGAAACGACCCAGAACTGGATATTTACCTCTTTTTCAGTTTCAATCCTCGCTCCTAGTTGTTGACTTCCGCTACGGTTCGGTTCGATTGCCTGTTCACACTGCCCCAGAAATTGGCACCAGAATCTATCCGATATGTGACGATTCACTTTCACGAGCGCCGCGTCGCAGCGGCGCTCCGGGACAAAAATCATTCCGAAACTAGCGTTTCATGTGTGAACGAAAGGCCTATCCGGTATGGTTTTCATGCCGGCGCAAGAGCTATCCGGTATAGTGTAGACATAGCCTTAGCCTACCTGAAGATCGTCGCCTAAACGGGAAAGTTATCTTGAAACATCCAAACATCTTTTAGTAAGTAAATCGCTCTAAAGTATATTTTTGATGTTTAAGAATAGTGATTTCTCAGGCCTTCTCCCCATGACATCCAGCGCTAGCGATGCAGATTATATGCATTAAACGATTGATTTCAAAAATCCAAGATTCGTCATAGAAGCTGATAATCGCAGAGAATCTTCGGGTGCTCATAGTTCTCATTAGGCACTGATTAGATCATTTAATTTCCTGAGTATCTCAAAAGATTTTACTGTAGATGATTCGTTCTATAGGCTCGACTACCAGCCGCTCAGAGACCGGACGCGAGAAAGCGGCGGAAATCGAGCCTATTCGTTTGCAACGGCGGAACGTAAAACCGAGTGGACAACAGCCGTTTGAAATTCGATCCGTCGCACGTGCAAAGTTATCTGATGTATCATGCAAATTACGCCATATGTAAACGGACATGTAAACAGACAGCAAGGGAAGGAAAATTAAAGTTAAATTAAAATTAAAGCCAGGATAGAACGTGGTTAGAACTCCCCGCTAACTCGAACTTCCTTGGATTTAGCCCTATCTTTGAGTCATTACTCGGATAACTCGAACTCGGATAACTCGAATTCCCCGCTAACTCGAACTGTTTTTCGTTTCCATAGGCCCAAACTCGAACTCTGTTTTTACGACTCGTCAAAAGAAAATGGGCTGCTTGTTATCTGATTGTAACTTCGGACTGATCACGTATTCAACATTCATTTCACGATCTTATCAGTCACTGCCGGATGTCTTTTGCCTCGGCAGTGAATATAGAAATCAAAGGCTTCTATAGAGTGTTTTCACTGACGTCATATCAAAATTCAGAAGCATTAAACAACAGTTTTGGATTCCAAAATGTTTATGGAATTGTAGAGAGTTTAAAACTACAGATCTAGGCCAAATTTTGAAGCGCAAGAGCATTTCCTTCAAGAATTATAGGCGAACGAGTAAGAAATGTATGGGCGGCCATCTCGGTGCCCCACTTAATTACACCAAGTCTTAATTACTGATAAGATGCAACTTTTGGCAAAGTGTAAAAAAAAATTGTAGGTGGGGTTCAGAGCTACCTTAAATTTTCGAAAATTTAAGGTAGCTCTGAACCCCACCTACAGAATTTTTTTACACTTTGCCAAAAGTTGCATCTTATCTTACTGATCAAAATTCGACAATAAAAAATGGTGTTCACCGAGTCATTTTTGAGTTATTAGCACTTAAAGCTAAAATTAAGGGTGTTTTCAGCACGTTATACTGTTGCTATAGTAACATATTGTGTCACAAAAATGATTACAACGTGTTCATCAATCATTGGGCATTCGTTTGATATCATGATTGTAGCATCAACTGATAAAGGGTGGTTTTAATGACCCATCAAAATCTAAGTCTTGGAAAGTGCTGGAAACTGTTGGGAGCCACCTTAAATCGATACCCTATTTCAGATGTTAATCAAACCGCATTTCTCAAGGGATGTAAAAAGTAGCTTCTTCTAAAAAAAAATATCCAATTCCAGACCAGAGTGCGCAAACCATACCCTATTTAATGGATGCTGTTTCGTCTGACGTTGTCATGGTAACAATATCTTTTATCCTTGTGTTACTTTTATACTCCCGGTATTTCCGCTCAAAATCCTTCTTTTTTAGTCTCAATTATCTCACCACATCAGATAGTAAAGTTATTCTCGATTTCTACCTTTCTGTTCGCTTTATCCTCGGAGCCACACAACAGACATAAGTTTTGATCGGTTCATTGTCAATGAAAGGAGTGAAAATTTGCATATTTGTCCCCATCCAATTTTGACTCGTACATTACGCTTCGTGCATTCACAAATTAAAAACTAAACAACTGCTAACAACAAGTAAATAAAATAAAATGGCGGGGACACCGCAGCAGCATAGCCAATTACTGCGGGCACAACGAGCGAGTCATATTTTTTCTGTCCCAATGGAAATTTCAATACCTTAACCTTTTTTTTCTTCTTCACACATTTCTTTCCAGAAACGTAATCATGGATCCTTACAACCAATACAATACAACCAATACAACTGTTATTGTAAACCAACCCTCACCGGTGATTTTACAGCAAGGAATGCGTGACTGGAATACTGGATTATGTGGCTGCTTTGAGGACTGCTATTCTTGTAAGCTAACCAGCTATGTTTTGAGTTGCATTGCTGCGTTTTGTGATCGGCAAAAAAACTAGCGCCACTTTCTCAACCAATCAGAAATAAAACAACAACCAACTGCGACTTTTCTGCACCCGTTTTCCCGCGCTTGGCGCCAGCTACTTTATTTGCCCCGAGCTCTGATTGGTTCATTGGATTGTATTCCCCTTTGTGATTGGCCAGCGTGATTACTTTAGTTTTGGTCTAACGACACTTAATAGCGCTGCGCACTATTGCTAAAATTAGATAGACCCCCCGCGTGACTCAGACAAAGTTTGCTGTCAGATCAAAGGCTTTGTATGAGCGGGATGTGTTTTGGATACGAAAAATCGGTAAAATTAGCGGTACAGTCAACTCTCTCTTAATGGACACCACTATAAGACGGACACCACTATAAGACGGACACCTGGTGTTGGTCCTTGCCGTTCGGTTTTTCAGTCATTTCACAGTGTAACTAAACTCTCTATAAGACGGACACCTCTCTAAGACGGACAGTTGGTGCCAATCCCTACGGTGTCCGTCTTAGAAAGTTGACTGTAAACGTGATTTTAACGTTTTTGGGGCTTCAAATCTAATAAATAAAAGGCAATGTCGCATTAGGGAGTGAAAAACTTCTGATTCAAGAAATGTAGATTTTGGCTTAAAATTCAACAAATTATGTTACGAGGCTGCACAGTGAAATCTGATCATTGGACTTCTAACCTCTTAGCTCTCATGCGATCCGACTTGCCCAAAATTAAGCCAAAGAGAAAAGTATATTGTTGTATTCTTCTTGTATGACTAATATGCGTGCATCACTAGCTTGGATAAAGATGCGTAAATAGGTTCCAAATGATCCATAGTTTGTATTTGATACAAATACCATTTACGCCCGCGAAACCAGAAAATGACAACGCGAATTTGTTTTTGTGCAAAAATCCTGTCTGCGTATATATAAGGGATACTGATTTATGCTGTAAAGTTTAGAGAGTATATAGACCGCAATTTGATATATTAGAGAGCTGCTTATTCTCGAGTATTCGTCCAATGGGTATAAACTTTTCTGTTACTACCGGCTGCGGTCGCATAAACAGCATAAAAATAAACTTATCCTTTCAGTGGAGTAATGAACAGATAATCATTTCTTTTCGCCATCATTGAAACCTGCCTTTTTATAACCGCTTGATTCTATATGCTACGTTTGCACACTGAACCTCTCTAAATTGAAATCTTTCAGACAATGACATTGCCATTGGGGTCAAAAGTCTGTGACGTCATTAGTGCACAGCGATATTGAAAACTGCTCTATACGTAACATGTTTGTTTTTACTACAGGCTGTTTGGGATACTTCTGTCCCTGCTTTTTGCTGTGCGATGTTTCCTCAAGAATGGGTGAAGGGTGTATGTTTGCCACCTGCTGCCCAGGAGCTCTGACAGGACTGAGGGTCAAACTCAGGGTGCAGCAGAACATTCAGGTAAGCCGGCTCCCTTATTGTAATAAATATTGGATGACATTTGCCTCTAATTTTTTTAACTCGGCCCCAGACCCCCAATTTGACCTTTAAAATCACAGCGAAAACGCCATTTTTTGAGGGGAACCTCAAGTGACCAATGTCACGTGAAGGCTTGTATGGAGTTCAACCGCGCGGTTATCGCTTTTAGCGGTATAACTAATTTAATAGGCGTCAACATCCACAATCGGTTTTGATGAGACTGGGATCTAGTGAACATTTTGGTGGGAAATATGATATAGTTGGAGCGAAAGAAACCCTGTCATTTTGCCATTTTTTCAGTGTAATTTGCTTCGACTGAGCCCATTTTGGCTTCTGTTGGTTACTTGCGCGGACTATCGCCCAGGCCGTTCGAGCTCAACTGCGCATGAGCAATAGTTTATTTTAGTAGCGCGCGCGCCCGGAGCAAATGTCTCCTTTCAGGGGGCGATTTTTTGGTATGTACAATATACTGAACTGATTGGTCATCATCTGTGATTTATTAGAATTTTTACCACAATTGCCGCTAAACTCGCAATCTGATTGGTCGACGTGAGTGGTAAATGAGAGTCCAGACAACGGTGCTGACGCTAACATCACGTGCGCTTGAAAAACACCAATCAGAATGCGAGAAAGTTATAGACAACGCTTGCTCTTTCTTTGCTGTCACGTTTTGTAACAAGACTTCGATTTTTCCTTGTGTTTTTTTCTAAATATTGTTGTAAAAAAAGATTTACACCGGTTTTCCGTGGTGTGGACTCTTATTTACCACGATTTACGTCATCACATGGTCAAAATTTGTTGCTGACTCACTCGGCTGCGCCTCATGAGTCCACAACATTTTAACCATGTGATGACGTAAATCGTGGTAAATAAGAGTCCACACCACGGAAAACCGGTGTAAATTTGTTAAACAGACGCACAGCTGACGTCATGGAGAATTTGTTTTCTCTGTTTCGTCCAACATGGCGGACAGTTTTGAAAATGTGGACAAGAATTTTCCGGAAAGGGCAAGTGAAGGAATCGAAAACATGTTTAGCAGAAGAAATTGACAATTACGAAAAAGACAAAACCGAAGATTCGCGACCAACCCGAAGACTTTTGCTCTAGTGAAAGGGCATAAGTAAGCCCGCTTGTGCGTAAAGTTTTTACTTTGCCTACATATGGCATGGACACCATACCACTGACAACCTTACGCATTTTATCTCTTATTTTTCTAGGGTTCCCTGTGCAATGATTACTGTACGGTACAGTTTTGTCCACTCTGTGTACTGTGCCAGCTTTCTCGCGAGCTGAACCACTGTGGAATAAATTGAAACGTGATTCCTTCATCCTTGTTCGTGGAGCTGGACCTAGTTAGCGAGTAATGTAGAATGAGTTGTAGGAAACAATTTTGTGAATTAAACGTACTATATAATGTTTTGGCCATTAGACTGGAAAAATGGTTTGTAGGGTATCTTCGTACGATATATTTCATATATTAATATTTGAAAATTTCGATTGCGAGAATGAAACATTACTCCAATCTTTTGGTTGAACGAGTAACATTTTAGGCCATTTATACAAATAATCTACAAAAAATTTTTTTAGACAAGGTTTAGTAACAGTGTGTGGTTTAAACTGACTAAAACTGAGCTGCTGATAAGCAAAGTTAGACCTTCTTTGGAGTGGTTTTGAATTAAGTGTCGTAAAAGCAAAACCAAAGTAATTACTCTGGCCAATCACAACACGCGCAGACAATCCAATGAACCAATCAGAACTCAGAGCAAGTACATGTAACCAGCCGCAAGCGCGGGAAAGTCACAATGGGTTTTGGTTTTACTTCTGATTGGTTGAAAAGTTGGCGCGAGATTTCTTAGCCAATCATAAAGCGTAGCAATGCAAAAGCAATGCAATCACTAAATTACTTTCGACACTCAATTGAAAACCGCTCTAAATGTCCTTAAACCAGGTTTTACTTGTGAAGCTCATTAACCTTATCGTCCGTAAGAGTTTTTTTTTTTGGCCTTTTTGTTGTAAGCAGATGGATTAAAATCAAACATCTCCACGAAGCAATCTTGTGTCATAAATTCTGCAGGCAACGAGCAGTCCTTCATTTCTCTCAGAGAGAGATCCGAGAGGGCGATTACGCGATCTCGCGCGAAAATCAGCTCCCCTCGAGGAGCTCGAGAAAATGTTAGAGACTGAAAAGTTAAAGAATTTCAATCGCTTCTCAGCTGTTAGTTATTCCGTTTAATCGTCTTACGTCGGTTGGCGAGATATGATACAAGGGAGTCAAATACTAGTTGTATTATCAACTGACGGCTTACAATGCACACAACTGTCTCCCAAAATTACTTCCGCTTTGGTTGTCGAAACACATTCTCGACACCAGAGCTCTTCTTTCTTACGCATGCCTAACGGCGAGACTTCCGCGGTCAAGAAAACCGAATACTCTAGTTTCGAGAATGGTTGAAACGTCTCTGATGTCAACAACAACAACAACAACAACAACAGTTCTTTTCAGAGGTACACTAAACCGGACGAGCACATTTGACATATTACTCACACTCCTGGGTTCCAACTGACAATACATCCTTTATGTCTTTAGCAAGATAAAAAATATCACAATGTTATAAGAATTTGTTGATTCACCATTTCAGTTCCCTTTGCTCTTGCGCGCAGACCTTCGCAGCAGAGTTGATTAGTAGTTAAAGATTAATCATTTTGTTTTCAACAATTCTCAGAACACTTCGTTAAAAGAAGCTAGAGTAGCTTATATTTGCAAACGGAAGTTGGAAAAAAGCTTCATTAATTCATGTTTGTTTAATTTATTTCAAGCTATCAAAAAAATATTATATGTAGACTTTGAATCTCTTCAAAATAACTTTCGCTACTATTAAGGCAACGACATTCTCAGAAGTTGGCGCCACTTTTTAAAATTCGAGCTGGATTGCTGGGGAACTTTTGCAACACTTGACTTGGTTTTCTTTCCGTCTGCATGTAAATAATTAATTGAAAAATTGACAATTGTCAGACGGATCATTGGACGATTTAGTTAACAAGATTCCCAGTAATGTTTTGTAGTAGGTTTTCTCGGAAAAAAAAAAAAGTGTCGCTCTGCATGATTGCATATAAACGCTTCTTCAGAGGAGTGCAAAGCGAAGGTGTTTATAAACTTTATAAAGTGTTCTCAACTTAGACTACCTGAAGATCATCGCGTAAGGGGAAAAGGTATCTTGAAACATCTTTTGGGTAAGTAAATCGCTCTAAAGTATATTAATGTTTTTTTTCAAAATTGTGATTTCTCAGGCCTTCTTATCCAGCGATGCGAGTTATTGGACTACTAAACGGAGCGTTGCCTCCGATACAATACATCAACGTATATTTCGCGGACACCTGGAGTTCCCCGGACACTTTAATTTGCTTTCTTGTCGGTTATTCTTCGCAAGCAATAGATAAAATCCGAACCGTACTTTCAAATGATTTTACGGTAAATCTACTTTCTTTTACCCACGTTTTTGCTAATCTGGCGTGGCGATTTAGGCGGTAATATTTAAGTTTTTGTCGAGGCAGGTGACGTTTCAGTTTGTTTCTTTCAACTTATTTTTGTTTGCATTTCAATGCGCTTTGAATTTTAGCGTTTCATTTTGCGGTCGGTTCTCGTCTTAACAAATCAGCTACTAAGTGAGAATATTTTTAAGTATAGGAAAACAATCATATTTGGCATGAATATTCTTCTGTTTATTTTTCATGTTAGATATTTTGTCGTTATAGCGAGAAATATTTTCACAAAATTATAGCGAAGAGCACTACTGCGTACCGGGGAATGGGACGGCCTGTCCAGAAAAAGGGCGGCTAAGTAAAGTATATTAATGTTTTTTTCAAAATTGTGATTTCTCAGGCCTTCGTATCCAGCGATGCGAGTTATTGGACTACTAAACAGAGCGTTGCCTCCGATACAATACATCAACGTATATTTCGCGGACACCTGGAGTTCCCCGGACACTTTAATTTGCTTTCTTGTCGGTTATTCTTCGCAAGCAATAGATAAAATCCGAACCGTACTTTCAAATGATTTTACGGTAAATCTACTTTCTTTTACTCACTTTTTTGCTAATCTGGCGTGGCGATTTAGGCGGAAATATTTAAATTTTTGTCGAGGCAGGTGAAGCTTCAGAAGTTTGTTTCTTTCAACTTATTTTTGTTTGCATTTCAATGCGCTTTGAATTTTAGCGTTTCATTTTGCGGTCGGTTCTCGTCTTAACAAATCAGCTACTAAGTGAGAATATTTTTAAGTATAGGAAAACAATCATATTTGGCATGAATATTCTTCTGTTTATTTTTCATGTTAGATATTTTGTCGTTATAGCGAGAAATATTTTCACAAAATTATAGCGAAGAGCACTACTGCGTACCGGGGAATGGGACGGCCTGTCCAGAAAAAGGGCGGCTAAGTAAAGTATATTAATGTTTTTTTCAAAATTGTGATTTCTCAGGCCTTCGTATCCAGCGATGCGAGTTATTGGACTACTAAACAGAGCGTTGCCTCCGATACAATACATCAACGTATATTTCGCGGACACCTGGAGTTCCCCGGACACTTTAATTTGCTTTCTTGTCGGTTATTCTTCGCAAGCAATAGATAAAATCCGAACCGTACTTTCAAATGATTTTACGGTAAATCTACTTTCTTTTACCCACTTTTTTGCTAATCTGGCGTGGCGATTTAGGCGGAAATATTTAAATTTTTGTCGAGGCAGGTGAAGCTTCAGAAGTTTGTTTCTTTCAACTTATTTTTGTTTGCATTTCAATGCGCTTTGAATTTTAGCGTTTCATTTTGCGGTCGGTTCTCGTCTTAACAAATCAGCTACTAAGTGAGAATATTTTTAAGTATAGGAAAACAATCATATTTGGCATGAATATTCTTCTGTTTATTTTTCATGTTAGATATTTTGTCGTTATAGCGAGAAATATTTTCACAAAATTATAGCGAAGAGCACTACTGCGTACCGGGGAATGGGACGGCCTGTCCAGAAAAAAAAGCGGCTAAGTTGAACAATATTTTCCAATATTGCGGAGAAACTATAAAAGAACTGTCGACAAATGTTACCACCTACTTTCTAAAGGACAGCACTACGTGGAGTTAAAATTTGAGCTTTTTCACATGTTCTGAGGTAATATATTTTAATAAATGTAAAAGCGTCCGAGTAATAAGGCGACATAAAAAATCGATTGTAAGGGAATCAAATGAAACGATCAATCATACATCCCGTCTCTATTGGTTTAACGAGAAAACACTGGGAAAAGAGACTGAAGAGACAAAGTTAACAGGCCATGCCAGATCTGTTCATGCAGTTCATGCCAATAGTATGCAATCTTATGCCATGCTTAATCCTTTTGACTGCTAGACTAGAGTGACTGAAACACTGGGGAATGCAATGCGGTTCTAACTTTTAACTGTGAAATATACGGTGCGATTTGCATTCAAATGAAACTTCTTTGGCATTACTTTTCAATGGTGCTGTTTCAGTTTTTCCATATTTTGAAAAGTCTTTTCCAGAGAGATAAAACACAACACAACTGAGGTGCTCAGGGACTCAGAGGTCATTTAACGTTTTGCATAACGAACAGTGTTTATAGACTCGTTTGGCCTAAGGGTAAAATTATAAAACATTTATATCACACAAATCGACAATAACATGTTTGAAATGTGCAAATTTAAGACGTCCTTTACGCGGATCTACTACGGCAGTGCTGAATAACGCACTGCGCATGTTCGTTACGTCACTGCTTTCCTCGTGGTGAAAAATTTGTGAATCGTTTAAGCCAAGATGAAAACAAAATTTCTTCCAACTGAAATTAAATACAATAGTCTATTGTAGGTTGTGGCTGAACAAAAGCACACTGACTTTCCTTAACCACGCAACGGGTTTGATTAAGGCGGTACTAAACCTAATTTGAGTGAAATTTTAAGAGTTTTAAGTACGGTGGCCCACAAGTATATATCACGGCAAAAGTTACAAGTGAACACAATTAAAAAAAATAATGTTAACATTTATTTTCCGGGCTATAAGTTTTAGGTGATAGATTTAAGTTTTATGTCAACAAACAAACAATTTCGTTTGCACTGCAAAAGTTTGTAGACATCGCGGCAAACGTTTGAAAACACTACGGCAAAAGTTTGAAAACGCCACGGCAAAAGTTTGAATACACCACGGCAAATGTTTGAAGACACCGGCCAAGGCAAGCGTTTGACGACACCACGGCAAATGTTTGAAAACACATCGAGATTTACTGAGCATCATG
The DNA here is from genome assembly GCA_022457155.1 of Cladopsammia gracilis. Taxonomy (NCBI): domain Eukaryota; kingdom Metazoa; phylum Cnidaria; class Anthozoa; order Scleractinia; family Dendrophylliidae; genus Cladopsammia; species Cladopsammia gracilis. Next base: position 198,611 of record JAJGOT010000001.1, read on the forward strand.
AAAATACTGTTGATGAATTACGGTATGTGACCGCAAACAGAGTCCATAAAATACTAAAAGAATATCATGAAAGAGTTGGTTATTGTTCATTGTGGTAAGTAGGTACAATACACTTTATTATAATACTAAAAGAAATAGTTTGATAAAAAGCAAGGCTGATAAACGGTACGGAAACGACTATATTTGTAAAATATCCAATATTTCGAAAGGCACAGCCTTTCTTCTTCAGGGTCTTTCTCCATTATCTGTAAGATAACGACAACTTGACAACTTGATGGAACTTCGAGCTTTATTTTATCGTCAGCCTACGTGTGAAGCGAAACTTGAGACTCAGAAATTTGTTTTAGGTGTTTTGCGTTAATTATTTTGCATGGTTTGTAGAAGAAATCTTCAAGGAGTCGATTGCATAGCCTGTTTCGCAGATACGGCAGCCATATTGATTTTGGGCATCCCATATTGAACATTGAAAACAAAGGAATATATTAATTTAAATACTCATTATGGGATGCCCTGGGGGCAAAATCCCGTATCTGCGAAACGGGCTATGCTGTGTACATGTAGCAAGGCATTTTTATTACAACGAATAAAACGAGGCTGATCAATGCCATCGTTGGCTGCTTGTAGTTCACATACAGAACTGGACCAAATCTTTGAATTTCCCGCCATCTTGCCCGGATTACCCATGATGCAACTATGAGCGTGAACCCGTCTATTGTCCATAGTCAGCTAATCAGGTTTTAGACACCTCGCTTACCCAGAAAGCCGGACGATCACTGATTCGACAGACTACTGATAATGCTGGGTTCACACCATGTTTACAATGCACCTTCTATGCCTTCAACAAGAACAAAACCTGCGCCTCAAAAACCTGCCGACAGCGTTTCAGTCTTTTCAATTTTGAATCCAGGGCTTGCGCAGTAAGTCACTGTTCCTTTTGGGAAAGGGACTCAAAATCAATGTTTACCTCAACAAAGCATCGATTCGCCATTTTGGTTCCGTTTGCTCTTGCGTGCAGGCCTTCGCAGCAGAGTGAGTTGAGAAATAAATAGTTAATCATTTTCGTTTTCAGCAGTACCCAGAAGCTTCGTTGTTGTTCAGTTGTTTCAAAGAAACTAGATAAGCTAATATTTGCAGACGGAAGTTGACAAATGGCTTCTCTCATGTTTGTTCAATTTCTTTCAAGATATGAAAATATTATATTCAGACTTTGAATCTCTTCAAAACAACTTTCGCCACTATTTATCATATTTTCGAGCTGGATCATGAGTACTGGCGAACTTTTGTAACACTTAACTTGCTTCAGCTGTTGCTTATTTCAGTCCTTTCTTTCTCTTTATTTGAATTATCAATTGCAGACGGATAAGTTCAAAATGTCACGGCTTAGCTTGTATTCTCTCATTGGAGGATTCAGTTACTAAGATTCTCAGTAATGTTTTCCGGAAGGCTTTCTCGGAAAAAAAAATGCGTCGCTCCGCATGATTGCATATCAAAACGATTCTTCAGTGGAATGCAAAGCGAAGGTGTTTGTAAAGTGTTCTTAACTTAACCAACATCGCGAAAGGAGGAAAGGTAGGCTGAACTGGTCTAAACTGTAGAATATTCGGTCACTGTAATATTTGTATCTTGTTGAATAACAATGGCTCCTTCTGTTTTGATATGCCATTCACATTCAGGTGGATGTAAATAAAATGACGGGGCATTCCTAAAATCGCTCCGAAAGGTATCTAAAAACATCTCTTGGGTAAGTAAGTGATCGCTCTAACGTTATTTTTGATGTTTTTAAAATTGTAATTTCTCAGGCAATCTCATTCAGTGATAACATACATGAACCGTAATCCCGGAACTTACATAAGTAAACGGAGCGCGCTCGCTGCCTCTATAGCTAAGACAGAATATATATAAACAGTCGATTGTTAGGGAATCCAAATGAAACGATCATTCTTTCATCCTGTCTCTCTTCGTTTAACGAAGAAAACACCGAGAAAAGAGAAGCTCAAAAAAAGGCAAATAAACGATTGATTGATCGCTCGTATTTTAACAGGCCATATGTGATAGTGATAGTGACAGTAGCTGACTGTCGCAATGAATCTTCGGGTGCGCGCTTATTGGTCTCATTCTTGGCACTGATTAAATCGTTTTAATACTTTTGTGAGTCTCTCAAAAGGTTTTCTTTCGATGTTTCCTTCTACGATCTGAGAATATAGAGCAACTGCGGAACGAAAAACATCATTTTAAGAGCCGAATGGACAACAGCCGTTTGAATTCGTCGCTCGCGACTGGGCGTAACGTTCACCTTGACCAAAGTTATCTGATGTATCATGCAAATTAAACGCTTGGCGAGTACTTTATACACTAACACTAAACCGAACGACACTCGGACAAGAGAAAGCAAGGGTGGGGAAGGAAAATTAAAGCCAGGACAGAACGTGCTTAGAAACCTGATATCGTAAGTTAAAACACTATTAACCATGTTGTTGACATTACAGTCACTGCGCCTTTCAATATATAAGAATGCGGAATGGGTGCGTTCCTTTGGGATGATCACTGATCCAAGATCACTCGAATCATGCTGCATCGCAGGGAGCCCACACAAACTGTGTGACTGTTGTTCGTATTTTTAAATTTAGAGGAAATGTATGTGAATATCGAAAATGTTCACTTATCGTAATGTACTGCGATTTACATACAAAATCAAAATAAACGTATTTTTACCTGAAATGTTGTGCGATGTCATTCTTGTAGCTGAAAACGGCGAATTTTAGCGATTTGAAGGGTTTTGCATCGGACGTTTACCTGAGCGTATACCTGAGCGTATAAACTTTTCTAATATGCAGTCATGATATTTACAATGTAGTGTTTACATTTTGCCTTTACACTTTAAGCGTTCCTCCATCAGTTCTTTGCGACTTTCGATGATCGTCCCAGATTTTGCCGATATGTCGGGAAAATCGCCGATCATCGCAGAAATCTTGGACTCGTCGGGAAAATAGAAACGCTAGCTCTCGATTTTCCCGATTTGTCCCCGACCATCTCAGTGATGTCTACGATTTCGTGTTTTCATAAGTCGGCCAAATCTGGGACGGTTGGGAAACAAAGAAATCCCCGATCGTCTGGGATTTTCCCGACATATGAAAACCAGGCTCTATGCTTATACCAAAAAAGCATTGAAAAGATTGAGAAAGTACAGAGAAGAGGAACTAAATTTATCCTAAAGACTGAGGACAGCTATGGCACCCGCTTAAAGGAGTTAAATTTGATATCACTAGAAAATTAACGATTGTTAGCAGGTGTTACTTTTAGTATAAGGCACTCAACGGTATAATTGATATTGATGTTCGACCTTATGTAGATTTTTATGCGAAAACTGACCGCTATTCCTTTAGACATTATGATGATCAATATGCAAGAACAAATGTTCTTAAATATAGTTTTTTCCATAGAATTGGAATCTTCTACCAGAAGACATTCGCAGAGCTACTAGTGTAAATTCATTTAAAGCAAGAGTTAACAGTTTTTTTATGGATTAGTTAATTTATTGTTATTATTATTATTATTATTATTGTTATTATTATTATTATTATAAATAATAATAAACCTTTATTAAAAAATTCTCAAACAATCTTACGTTTACAATTAACTAAAAAAATTCTCAAATAATTTCACGTTTACAATTATTAACCTACTAGAATGCTAAAAATAATCATAATTACAATCCATAAAATATCGTAAAAGTATTACTAAAAAAATTTCAATAAAAATAAAATTTATATAAGACGTTTGTATTCACAAGGTGACGGCAATAAAGAGTTCTTTACATTACATTATTATTATTATTATTATTATTATTATTATTATTATTATCCGTTTGCATATTGTAACATTTTTATATGCATTTTACTATGTATTTACTCTTTTACTATTACTAAAAAAAATTTCAATAAAAATAAAATTTATATAAGACGTTTGTATTCACAAGGTGACGGCAATAAAGAATTCTTAACATTACATCATTGTTATTATTATTATTATTATTATTATTATTATTATTTATCCGTTTGCATATTGTAACATTTTTATATGCATTTTACTATGTATTTACTCTTTTTTATTTACTGATATATTTTAGCTAATTTTAAACATTCTATTGTAAATGTTGATATTTTTTACATAGTGATCTGCTCTTATATGGGGCCTTAGACTCTTACATTTCATCCTTTGGCTCACATGTATATTTTCTTTTTTTTTTATTAATGTTGATCATAAATTGTAAAATAAAATAAATAAATAAATGCTCAGGGACCGATGGTTTTTTTAACCCGTGAATACGCGCATGCGTAATGAACGGGTTATCGGCAACGGTGGCTTAAGGAGGCTCGTGCCCATTTCTCAAGTCCACACCCTTTCAATTTTAATGGGCCATATCTTCTGTTGTAGTGCATAAAAAGACAAGCCACTTTGCATGCAAACACACAATACATTGAACTTTATGGGAGTATAGGATTTGTTTACATCGGTGCTTCCATGGCAACGGAATGGTGATCCTCTGAAATTCACAAGTTGCGGAGTTTCTCTAGATCAAGAGAAATTTTTGTAAAACCCGCTAGTGGACTAACTGATCAGACCATGGGCTTCAACTGGACAAAGTTTGAAAGAAATGTATGAGAGCGTTTTCGAAATTTTTAGGGATGAAGTTTTGGGGATTATAAATACAGTGAAAAACATACTATCGACATAATTGGCTAATATCTAAAGAAAATGATGCGCGATGGGGATGCAGTTTCATCTCATAGTAGTTTGATTCCATTTGAAATGGTGTGTGAAAAAGTGAGGGGGTTGCTTTGGCCGATTGCGAGAAAGAAGGATTTGATTAGCGTGCGTTCAGCTGCTCTTGTTGCCATTTTTGTATGTAATTTGGTCTACGCCTACAAATGTGATGATAATTTGGAAACCGCGAGATAAATTTTTTTAAAAATTTGACAATCTCGAGTTTGGTCATCAATTTATATGGCCTGCAAGTTTCAAGGACATTGAAGACATGCAAGGCAATAAAATAGGGCCTCCAATGAACCAATTTTTTCCCGCAGATTTTGTGTTTACAAGTGAGCGTCCTCATTATTCACGAGTATTGTTTTCGAGTTTCATATGCACGTGCAAAACTTTAAAAAAAAATTCATTTGCATCGGAACAGAACGCTCGATTGCTTTCCGAAGAATTTTCCGAAAGATGCTAATAGCTGGCTTGAGAATTGTAATAACATTACGTACTCAATGTTGCGTTATTACGCTGTAATGCAGCCATACAAGGGTCTCTTGAAAATTGCAGGACAAGAAGAACATATCCCAATTTGGAAATTTATAAACGTAATGCAAAAACAGTGCTTCTTTAATAAGTCACACGCAAGAACAGCGTGACAACTTTATATTTTAGCTGAGAATTCTGCTTTGCGCTATTTTATATCTAGATAAGGAACAGATGCTATGCCGATTGCAACAAATAACCATAGTGAGACAATCATAAATGTGTTATTTCTGCATCCGGCACTTGATGAAACTTGACGTTTCCGACGTTGTCTTCATCAGTACTGTTGTCATTGCTATTCGTAACGCAAGCCAGTTATTAGCATGTTTCGGAAAATTCTTCGGAAAGCAATCGAGCGTTCTGTTCGATGCAAATAAATTTTTTTTTAAAGTTTTGCACGTGCATATGAAACTTGAAAACAATCCCCGTGAATAATGAGGACGCTCACTTGTAAACACAAACTCTGCGGGAAAAATTTGGTACATTGGAGGCCCTATTTTTTTGCCTTGCATGTCTTCAATGTCCTTGAAACTTGCAGGCCATATAAATTGATGACCAATCTCGGGATTGTCAAATTTTAAAAAAAATTTATCTCGCGGTTTCCAAATTATCATCACATTTGTAGGCGTAGACCAAATTACATACAAAAATGGCAACAAGAGCAGCTGAACGCACGCTATTCAAATCCTTCTTTCTCGCAATCGGCCAAAGCAACCCCCTCACTTTTTCACACACCATTTCAAATGGAATCAAACTACTATGAGATGAAACTGCATCCCCATCGCGCATCATTTTCTTTAGATATTAGCCAATTATGTCGATAGTATGTTTTTCACTGCATTTATAATCCCCAAAACTTCATCTCTAAAAAATTCGAAAACGCTCTCATACATTTCTTTCAAACTTTGTCCAGTTGAAGCCCATGGTCTAATCAATTAGTCCACTAGCGGGTTTTACAAAAATTTCTCTTGATCTAGAGAAACTCCGCAACTTGTGAATTTCAGAGGATCACCATTCCGTTGCCATGGAAGCACCGATGTAAACAAATCCTATACTCCCATAAAGTTCAATGTATTGTGTGTTTGCATGCAAAGTGGCTTGTCTTTTTATGCACTACAACAAAAGATATTGCCCATTAAAATTGAAAGGGTGTGGACTTGAGAAATGGGCACGAGCCTCCTTAAATTCACTCACTCACTTACTCCCTCCATCAGCTGTAAACTGACTACGTTCATAAACGCATATTTTTTTTATGCGTTTAGGTCTCCCATCCACACGTAAACGATGAAAACGGTCACCCTAAACGGATATTTTCGAAAATGCTCTCCAAAGTGGATATTTTCGAAAACGCCGTTTACCCGTTTACATGTGGAGAGCATAAACGGATATTTTTCTGAACGCTGATGTCACAGATTCGGACCCAGTCCACAAATAAAGAAAATAGAGCAGACGCATGCTCAATGCAGATTTGAAGCGTTTACGTATCGTTTTGACGTTTCCGTGTGGACAGGTGAAAACAAATCGTAAACGATGGCTGGCTTCGTGTGGACGGGAGCGTTTTAGATAAAAAAAAATATGCGTTTACGAACGTAAATGTATACGGTTGGACGGGGCCTTAGTGACGTATAGCCTGCGCGCAGACGTATCCGATTTCCTTGCTTTTCCGCGGGGAGCAAGGAAATCGGATACGTCTGCGCACAGGCTAAGTGACGTAATGCTTAGACTACGGCAGTCTCTCTTTCCCAGCTTAGTATCATTAGCGAACGGATAATGGCCGCGCGAAACTGGAGGCGAGGCAGAATGTTTTTTTCGTTTGTCGCTCGAGGGACTAAGCTGGGAAAGAGAGACTGCTCGTAGTCTACGTAATGCTTTGTTACGAATGCATTTCGTAACAAGACCAACGTGAATCCAGCGATAACAATAACTAATTTGTTGTAAACGAATATAAACAACAACAAGCTCAAAGACGTTTCACATTTGGAGTCTTTAATGCAACATTAAAATCGATCTAAAATGATTTTTCAACCAAGACACGCGTTTTGATGCGTATCTACCTTGAAATAATAAAATTTAGTTTTTACTAATAGAAGTAAAATTTGCAAAGGACCGCAAACGATAATGCTGTAAACCGGATACATAGGATCTACGCAAAAAAAATTAACTTTGCGAGACACCAATACGACAGAAACCGATAAAGCAGGGTAGCAACCGCGGACAGCCGTTTCGCTCTTATTGGAGCTCGTCGGCGCGGTATAGCGATCTAAAGACGACTGGACTGTAAGAAAGCAGTCGAAAACATTGTGACATTTTGGGACTTTTTGTTCCCCGAAACACATGATGTGGCACTCGTGAATCGCGATGACAAGTAGTTTCCAAGGTACGGAACTTGATATGGTGTAAACGGGTCATTGTGTAATCTATTTTCTTTAGATCGCTACACCGCGCTGACGAGCTCCAATAAGAGCGAAACGGCTCTCCCAGGTTGCTACCCCGCTTTATCGGTTTCTGTCGTATTAGTGTCTCGCAAAGTTAATTTCGGCTTTTGCGTTGTTAGATCAGCCTTGCAGTTTACTGTTATGTTTAGTCTTTACTAAGTATGTGTTCCTCGGTGGTCGATTGGTTTAGTGCCTCTCTCTCTTTTTTCTTTCTTCTTCGGACTGGACATTATGAAAGTGATGTATTGAATTTTTGCGTTTGTCAAAAATCCTTACGTTTAATTTAAAAAATATCGAACCGTGTCAGTGTAAAAACATGAGCTTACCGCAATATTGCGTACGCGTTAGCATTTCTTATTCACGGGTTGGCTCTTAGGAGTCTTTTATTTTAAATTGTCATATAATTCCAATAATTGTTACCGATACGTGTAGTTGCTACATACATAGTTGTGTGTCTTAAAATTTTACCCACCCTCACTTTTCGTACAAGGTAAAAAATACCCCCTCCCCCCCCCAAAAAAAAACCGGAGCTTGTTTAAGAAATTTCACCGCTCAAAAACCACCTCCCCCCAGGACGTAATAAACGATCATATTTTTAAAAAGAAAGCGGAAGTGGTTTGCGTGGCTCCTAATTATCAAAACAACAATTTTCCATGTACGTTAAATGGGAGTTTAAATACTAGCTGCAGTGCATGCAAGTGTATTTTAAGTGAGCGAGCGCTGCATATTCCATCAAGTGTTTGTTTTCGCCCTCCATCCCCCACCCTCTTCCCCTCCCTGTTTCTCTCCGTTTTGCGAATCCAAGATGGCGGCTAAACACTCGAACGCACGATATAAAGCAAAGCAAAATAACTAAACTGCAGATACCGTGAAATTGTAGTTTATATGAAATTGTTAACGCCTGATGTATTTACCGTGTTTTTTAAATAAAGATGATGATGATGATGATGATGATGATGATGATGATGATGATTGCGTCACATTGCATCAAATACAAACAGCGGTAACAGACCACAGCAAGGAAAAGCAAAAAGCAAAACGCCTGCACCACAGGCTATTTAAATACCAAGCGTTCTTTTCTATACACGATTTCTTTTCAGAAACGTAATCATGGATCCCGCTCAAGATAAGCCTATGGCGCCACCCCCAGATCAACCATACTCCCCAGATCAACCATACCCACCTCAGCAACCAATGTATCCACAACAGGGGTACCCACCTGCTGGCCAATACCCTCCTGGTCAATACCCACCGGTAACTCAACAACCAGCTCCCTATGCACAGTCTACCCACACTACTGTGGTTATGACTCAACAACCAGTGGTGGTGCAAAAGACCATGCGAAATTGGAGCTCTGGACTGTGTGGCTGCTTTGAGGACTGTGGCTCTTGTAAGTATTTAACACAGGGAACCCAAGATTGTGAATGTTCCGTAAAAGGCAGGAGCACCCAAGGAAAATTTAACGCCGTTTGTTTTTGAAGGGATAAAAAAATGTGGTTTTGGGTACGAAATAGAGCAGTTTTCAATTGAGTGTGAAAAGTAATTACACAATTGCTTTGGTTTTTCACAGTTTTGTCCCCGCAACATGTTGCATGAAATTCAGCTGGTTTAAATTCGTGCGTCATGAAGAGGGGACAAAATGACCCCCATTTCGATGTCGCATCGTGTGCAATGCTCTTGCAAGCTGTCCCCGCCACAAAATAGAAATGAACCAATAAAAACGCGCCATTGATTATCCCATAAGCCTTCAGTAACAGGCGCCCTAAGTGATTTCTGTGATTTTTGTACCTCAATCCACTTTGTGTGCACCAGCTTGCCTATTGTCCCTGCAACATGCGCCTATGCTGTGCACACGAAGGGGCTTGTCCGCGCTTTATGTTCCCGCAACATGTCCCCGAGTGTGTGCCGGCCTTAAGTGTCTCGTAAATCGACTTTCAGGAAGTCGGGTCGACCGCAGAAACTGACGAATTGTGTCAATTGAAGTCGAATCGAGTCGATTCGCCCAAAGTTAATGTTTATATGGGGGTCAGATCGGAGCTCTGTATGGGGGTGCGAGATTTCTTGCTAAAAAGGGGGGGCTTATTAGAGAAGGAGGAGGGGGGGGGGGGGCTTATTTCAGAAGGGAAGCTTAATAGAGGAGCTATGGTATTCTTTATCGCCGTAAAGTTATTTTTACAATCTCCATATTCTTTGTGTTTCAAGTGTTTATGGGCCTATGCTGCCCTCTCTTTCTGTTGTTTGACGTGTCGTCGAGGATGGGTGAAGGTTGCTGCTACGTATGCTGCTGCCCCGGTTCACTGTTGGGTCTCAGGATCAAGCTGAGGGCGCAGGAGAATATCCAGGTAAGAACACGAGCCAAAGGTAGGGAAACAAAACTCACTGTTTTCCGAGGGATCGGTTATTAAGTGAGTGATTTGCTATATAGCAACACAAGAAACACAGCACAACACAGTTTGAAAAACGCGCCGAGCACTCGAGGTAAACATCAATCGAAACATAATCATGCCACCTTTTGTCACGGTCTGATCATGTGCACTAGCAGGCAACAGTGCACTGTTACCCTCTGACGTCAAAAATGTTGTCCGCTTTCTCAAATGTTGTTTGTTAGATGTCATGTGACCATGAATCAATCAATCAATCAATCAATCAATCAGTCGATAATCTTCATTTAAACACGATAAAGTTTAAGCGCTGCCGCTGCCGGGTCGTGCATTTAACTACACTATATTAAATATAACTATCTAATCTTGTTTAAAATTATATTGATATCTTACATAATCAATAAAATATTGCAAAATTTAAGATTAGATTAATATATTATAAAATCAGGCATGAAATCAATGAACACGCGCGTTGTATTGAGAAAAACTTCAGCTATATAACAACACAAGTTTCACTTGTGACTCCGATTTGACCAGGACCTGCGTGTACTTGCGATGACTTGCCAGTGCGTTGACTTGCAATCAAACTTGCACTGTTACCCTCTGACGTCAACAATGTTGGCCGCTTTCGCAGATGTTGCCCGCTTATGGATGTTTGGCGGGAAACAGTTTATTTGTTAGATGTCATGTGACCATGAATCAACCACATAACATAACATAACATAATCTTTATTTATCCACGGTTTCTCCTTTCATACATACATGCTCTTCCTGAGAGCCGTGCCTATAAATTACTAATTTATTAGAAAATACGAAATAAAATTGATAAGTTAACTAAGGTAATAACAATGTAAAAACAAGGTCACGAAGTTAATTTTATTTGTACTAAAAATTTATTCTCAATGAACGCGCGCGTTGTATTAAGAAAAACTCCAGCTGCTACTATAACAACGCAAGTTTCACTTGTGACTCCCGTTTGACCAGGACTTGCGTGAACTTGCGATGACTTGCCAGTGCGTTCACTTGCAATCAATTGGATCGAAATCAAATTTTGTTCGCAAGTAGGCGCACATTTTTCACCGTTTAGCCACCAAACGCGAGTGTTCACGAATCGCCATATAGTAGTCGCAAGTCAACGCGAACAGTCACAACCATCGTGATAGTTAATCAGTGAATGGGCTGGTGAAGATTGTAGATTAATATCATTTCATCCCATTACAGGGCTCCCTCTTCAATGATCACTGCGAGGTTCAGTGCTGTCCATTGTGTGTTCTCTGTCAGTTGTCACGTGAGCTCAATCACATTGCACGTAACTAATCCGGCGACAACTTCATGAAACGTCGAGCTTTTTGGAACACCGCCCTAACTTCTGACCTGTGAAGAGTGATTTAGAAATGTGTTAAGATGTTTTGCGTTATTTTGCATGGTTTGTAGAAGAAGTATTCAAGAAGTTGATTGCATGCTGTGTACATGTAACTAGATATTTTTATTACAACGAATAAAACGTAGCTGATAAATGCCATCCGGCATCGTAGGGTTGTAGTTCACATACAGACAGTGTACCCTTAATCTCGTACCCAGATCTCACTCGTGCATGCACTGCACTGAAATGTGGGAGATCTGGGTACGAGATTAGTGTCTGTACGGCGGAAAGGCATCTCTAGGGACGTGAATGCACCACGATATTCTGTTTATATTTAGACTGCGAGCAGTCTCTCTTTTTCCGCTAAAGTCAGTAGGGACGAACGCAAAAAAATAGCGTGATGAGCGAGGCGCGGTGCCCGCGCGCGCTACTCGCGGCTCGCTCATCACGCTATTTTTTGCGTTCGTCCCTACTGACTTTAGCGGAAAAAGAGAGACTGCTCGCAGTCTAGTTTATATTCTGTTTGTTTTTGTTTTGTTTGATGACGCTAATATCAAGCTCCATATAGATCTCATGAACGAAAAATAAATCGCACATTGGAAACATAGCTTACAACATTCCAAAAAATAGAATTTTATAGCGTTTTTTTTAAATACAAGCCCTCGATATAATTAAATCTTGAATAGAAACGCTTTAGTGAAAATAAGGATCAGTAACCATAAACTTAAGATTGAAACTGGTAAATATGATGAAATCTCGAGAGATGAAAGACTTTGTTCTGTCTGTCTGTTCTGTGAAATTGTCATCAGTCCAGTCTAGTAGGATTTAATGCATGTAATCTGTTTATTATAATTATTTTTGTTTGTTTGTTAGTTTTATTTGTTAACTTTCTATATAACCTTACGCTTTTGCAATACTTTAATCGATTTATAGTCATGCAAATAAAGCTTATTGTTGTTGTTTATAGACGTCTTATTTTGTTATAAGATACTGGGAACGAACTGCCTTGTACCCAGGCGTCACGCGAGACATCTTTCAGGCGCACAAGGAAGCATGGGAAGAGCGTCCTCTGTTAAACCTTCCTGCGCGCGGGCTTCGCGGTCTTCCTGCGCCGAAAATCCCAATAAGCGCCTGACGGCGAGCACAGTGCTCGCTCGGGCGCGCAGCTCGAAAATTTTTCGAGTGCTCCGCGCCGCGCTCGCGCTCTGCGTGTATTCATCCCCAGTGTCTCAAAAGAAAAGATGAAACTGAAAATAAAACATCTGTGGATAGACTAGTAATCGAAAGGTCATAGTAATAAATATACTTAATATTTTTTATTGAAGTAGTATCCCTTTCACTAACCAAGATTATATTCCTAAAGCAATGTTTGCAATCCTCTCTTAAAACAAACTATCATACCACAGAGTCAAGGTAGATTATTCAGTTCCGATCTGGAAGCTTCGAATTCGTAAACCTTTTCGTAAGGAGCCATTTTTTAATACTTAGATGTGGTTGCTATCCCTTCACTTTACAGCACACTTTGTCTCCAAAGGTCGGTTCTTTAAATATCAAGAGTGAAATAAACCGCGTTGATGGTTAAAAGAAGTTTGCGCCTCATTGTGGCGGATTCGCCGACGCTATTGCCCCCGCCCGAGAGTTTGCTTGCAAGCTAAATGAAACCGTGGTAGGGTGCCGCTTTGGAAGGTATATTTTTTCTTTGAATTTGTACGGCCTTCCGTGTTACCCATGGCATTTCGCCATGTGTTGGTTACGACTGTTTTTTTCTCCCTCTTTCTAAGGCTATGTTCACACTTGGTGCTCGAGCACTAGTGCCTGGGTTCCGGCACAAAATGGTGCTGCGTCCAGATACTGGGTACCCAAGATATCAACATGTTCACATTGTGAGTGTAATAAGGAATTGTGGGTACGCAAACCAGTGGTTTGTGGGTGTAGTGCCTCGGAACTAACGTAAAACGCGTACACACTGGGAACCGGTACTCACTTTAGTGCCCGAGTACATGGTCTCGACCTTGTACTCGGGCACGGGCACCGTGCCCGAATTCTGGCGTGGGTACTTGAAAAAAAGGTGTGTTCACATTAGTGCCCAGCGATAATCGTACTTGGGCACCGTGCTCGGGCACCAAGTGTGAACATAGCCTAATTAGGCGCCGTTCCAATTGGTGCCCGAGCACAGTGCCTGACGAGCACCAATGTGAACACGGCTTTTTGTTAGTGCCCGTGCCAATAATTGGGAACGGTGCTCGAGCACGAGTACAAGGTCGATACCTTGTACTCGGGCACGGGCACAAGTCTGCACACGATTCTGGCGAGTGCTCAAAAACTTTACCCACAAATCCCTGCTCTACAGTTTCAAAATGGCGGAAGGTCAGTGGTGGGCACCGAATGTGAACACGCATTCAAAATTGGTACCGGTACCCGGGCACAGTGCTAGGGCACCAAGTGTGAACAACGCCTTTTTAAGAGAAAGACAAGGTTGTCTCTCACTTAAAGAGGCAGTATCACGAGGTCGAAACTTGAAAACGTCGGTCCACGTTTTCAAGTTTGATTCCGCAAATTCAAAAAGGCCGTCGAGAAGTGGAGCTATTTGTTGAATCAAAAATCCGTTTTGAAAGCCGGAAGAAAGAAAAAAAATCACTTTTAACAGTGATATGTCCAAAATTCCGGTGCAAGAATAGTGAACAGTGCCGCAAGTGGAACCTCGTGATACTGCCCCTTTAAGGAGAGGAGAGTCAGACAGAGAATCGAAACAACCGCTTAAACCACATAGACAGCAAGTTAAACACCTTGGAAGCAAAGTAAAACAAGGTAAAACTATTAGTAAAATCCCCATACAAACCCTTATATTTTTCGCCATTAATGCATACCAGGAGAAAATAATCGGCCCTTGTCTCATTTAGCTTCATTTTCTCGTGCATGAAAAACGTTATACGGACATATGGACAGCAACATTCCAGCCAATCCGTCTTATGGTGTTTATATATCTCAATTGGTAAGATATGCTAGAATTTGCACGTCGAAGTTGGATTTTATGCATAGACTTCGCCGACTTTCATCACGTCTCCTTCACCAAGGGTTCAAATCTTCACTCCTTCGAAAATCATTTACTAAATTCTTCAAACGCCATAGTGCTATCATTGAGAAATATGGCACTACACTACGAGAAATTAAACTAGCAATCCAAAATTGAGAAACACCGCCGTATCCTTTGTTATTTCAGATCCTTTATATTATTCTAGCGCCCCTATTTAATTTCTATATTGCTTCTATTCAGGTCAATGCTAGTGCGCGCGCGCGGTTTTCCTTGAGTCGTGCGCGTGCTTAGCTTGTTTAGTTGACGTGTGTGCTTAGTTCGTTATTTAACGTACTACATTTATTTTGCGTTGTTTTCCTAACTGATATGTCTTGTCAGTAACTGTGCTCACACTGTGGGTGGCTCCTCCTAAAATGTTCTGCAATTGTTCTGCAATTGGTATAGGATTTAATGGAGCCGAAACCAATTGTGGAATTGCACGCATTTTGGGCATCCTACTGATGAACAGTTACGAAATTCAGATATATTTAGTAGCCACATTTATTTGCGGTCTGTCCCCTTTGAATACGTGAGGTGAGCTTGGGTTACCTGTGACATTCATATGGGCCAAGCAAGGTACCAGTCGTCCTCGTACAAACAAAGAACGCCTGACAATAATTTGTTCGACGAGTGCGAAATGTTTGTCCTCGCTGAAATGAAGGATACAGTTCGAATAAAACCATGGCATTTTGGAGTCGACTTACGAGAAGCTATCGCAACTAAGCTAAATAAAAAGCTTGCTAACAAGGTAAGCATTACTTTCATTACTTTTAATTTTTAAATTATGTCTTGTAACTCTCTGTAACTGTATTCTATTGTTGGGGTCATCCACTAGATTAGCCTTTGCTATTTGGACGATCTCAACTCACTCTCTATTTTTTGTTACATTTTTCTTTTATTCCTTAGCTGTACTTGTGTTTAGTTGCCTATGTAAATTTTACCTATATGTCATGTAAAACTGAGCTGAGTTGAATAAATCATCTTGTCATCTTGTCTTGTCTCCCCTTGCAAGACTATGAAATTTTGAATAAAGATTGAATTAAGCAGATACTGTCTGGAACAGCCTTCCCTCTCATATGGTTGCCGTTTTGTTGCAATATTCAGTACAACCAATTTTATATTCAATAAACCAATTTTATATTCAATAAACCAATTTTATATTCAATAAACCAATTTTATATTCAATAAACTAATTTTATATTCAATAAACCAATTTTATATTCAATGAACTAATTTTATATTCAATAAACCAAATTTATATTCAATAAACCAAATTTATATTCAATAAACCCATTTTATATTCAATAAACCAAATTTATATTCAATAAACCCATTTTATATTCAATAAACCAAATTTATATTCAATAAACCCATTTTATATTCAATAAACCAATTTTATATTCAATAAAACCAATTTTATATTCAATAAAACCAAATTTATATTCAATAATTTCTGTGGTCCAATGCAGTCAGCGGAGTTTCCGCTTGTTTAACCACGTGGTATTAACCAACATGGCGGGCCAGCCTCCAACGCTGAATGAAATAGAAGAAGCGGCGGAAAGCGGATTAGAAGAGGGGTTGCTGTGCTGTCATCAGGAGTGATAGTAACAGTAGGCAAGAATTTTTCACTTCGCTTTATCTTTTGACACTAAATTGGTAACGTAAGCGTGCACCAGCCTGCACAAATCACAGTACTTAAATTGCAACTGGAATCGCCGGTGTTGTGTCGGATGTTGTGGGACGAGGTCGCGGTCGTGATCTACTTCGGGCTAATGCCTTGACAGTTGGAGATGCCGTACGTGGTTCGCCTTCACTGACTTTGTGGATGAGGATGGGAAGATTCCAATCGCTTTTCCTAACTATGCTTTGGGAAAAGATGACATCTTGTTTACCTGAACAGTAGATCTGACGACCAATGACAAAGAAGAATATATAAGGTCCAAATTAGTGGAAGTTTTCAGCTCTAGAATTACTGGCCCATGAGTTACGATCTACTCCAAAAAACTCTAGGTTGTCTGGTTCTTCGTCATCAACAGCTGGGTCTCTCAGTGCTGTTTGCCTGGCGTTATCTGGATTTATCATCCCATTGCTCCAAATTTTGTTTGGACTCCAATTACGCTCTGTGCACATGGGGCGCAGGTTGAAAGCCCTAGCAAACTCTTAGTTAATTAGTTCTAATTAGTTCTCGGTAAAAAGACATAGTGTAAAACAATCATGTGCACTTCATTTTCTATATCAAGATATCCACTGTCCTCGAGTGAATGGAAAACACAATAAAACAGAAAAAGGCTACATCTAAATACTTCTCTCCAGAGCCTTTTTATTTGTTGATTCCTAGTGGAGGAGCCTGCAATGAAACTGCCTCTGTTATCCCCCCTTACGGCAATTATTAATGATGCAACTTCAGCATTTTCACCGCCATGGTCCCCCCTAACACGGGATGGCCAACCGAATTCTTCGGCTGCACACTGAAACACTGTAGCAACTGTTTGAGCATAGTTGTTGTCTGCTGCGAAAAGATACATGATGCGTCTGGAAAAGCCATCTATGCAGCCATGCACAACAAATTTCCAATGAATGATGCAATGGTGGCCGTCAATGTGCCACAGTGAATTAGGTCCTGGAACACTGTATACCCCACGTGTAATGACACACGCCCACCTAAGTGCTGTGTTTCTAGGATCCACCCGTGTTAGAGATTCCCTTATTCTGTCCCTTTGCACTTTTAAATTAAGAGACCTGATGTAACCTATGACGTACGACTCTCCAGTCATATTACCGTGTCGTGAAATGTATCCTTTCATCAAGGAGTCAATTCCTCGTCAGAAAGATCTGAAAATCACCCAACATCCTGAAGGTCGTACTCTCTCTCGCCCCCCCCCTCCAGGGGGGTACTCCCTTATATACGCTATGTAGGTATGTGCCGCCCGACGGATAGGGTAGGGTTTTTGAGGTGCTCAGTCCTCAAATAGGGTATCCTTTTTGGTATTTTTGGTATTGTGATCCTTAGATATTCCTTAGATAGGGTCACTAAATTGCAGTATCCACCCCAACGCGCAAAACGAAAAAGATATGGTCTGTTAAAACTGTACTACACGCCTGAATTGGGCCTGTAATAGGGTATCAAATCTCGATTTTATACCCTTAAATAAGGTCAGGGTTTGAGAACCTTGGTGGCACACACCTATCCTAAGGTCTCCTAAATTGTCGGGAGTACCCCCCCCCCTGGCTCTCGCCCTCCTGTAAATTGTACATCGCGACCATGAAGCATGCGAGCAATCTCTGTCCAGCTATAAAAACCACTTGCGTGCAAGTTTTCTATAACTGCTGGCGGAAATATGAATGAAGGGCGTCCTGGGTTTCTAGTAAGATTTCTTTCCTGTCTTCCGAAATCTGGTAAACTTATGGTAATGCGACACATCCCAATAACTTTGTGGTTCCAAAAAATATGAATTTGGTTGAACATGTCACATTACACAGTTCCCGCAAGATTGACAAACAGAGGTGTATCCAGGAATTTCTGAAGGGGGGGGGGGCTTTTTTTAGGGGGGCGGGGGTGTCCGGGTGCATGTCCCCCGGAAAATGTTTCCGATTTTACTCTCTAAAACGCCATTTCCGGCATTCCTGAGAGTCGAAAAGACAAAACCTTGTCTTTTCTAAAACATTAACAGCAGTCTCCAATCTATTCAACAGAAGAGCCGCCTCATGGTATACCAAATCTTGATCACTTAACTGAATTTCGAGTTGCGATAAAAGGGATTCCACAGTGATAAAAACCACCGCCAAGTGGATGTTTCAGCCGCCATGTTGGTTAATACCACGTGGTTAAACAAGCGGAAAAAACTCCGCTGACTGCATTGGACCGCAGAAATTATTGAATATAAATTTGGTTTATTGAATATAAAATGGGTTTATTGAATATAAATTTGGTTTATTGAATATAAATTTGGTTTATTGAATATAAAATTAGTTCATTGAATATAAAATTGGTTCATTGAATATAAAATTGGTTTATTGAATATAAAATTGGTTTATTGAATATAAAATTGGTTTATTGAATATAAAATTGGTTTATTGAATATAAAATTGGTTTTATTGAATATAAAATTGGTTTATTGAATATAAAATTGGTTTATTGAATATAAAATTGGTTTTATTGAATATAAAATTGGTTTTATTGAATATAAAATTGGTTTTATTGAATAGAAAATTGGTTTTATTGAATATAAAATTGGTTTATTGAATATAAAATTGGTTTATTGAATATAAAATTGGTTGTACTGAATATTGCAACAAAACGGCAACCATACTCTCAAGCTAAAAACGGCTAAAAAGCAGTGAACTCTTTTGCTGAACTCCTTTTATTGCCAGCCTGTTTAGTGCTTTTTTGTTGGCATAAGCCTTATTTTTGTAATCTTTATAACTTAGTTTCACATTTAAGCTATATTTTTCATATAAAACTAGTGATTTCTAATGGAAGGTAAAGTGCTGCGAGCAGATTGTCTAGTTATAAAGCATCATATTTCTTAATTGCCCTAAAAAATATTCAAGGCAAATCAGCGTAACTCGTGATTTGGTTTGTAGGTCATTGTATGTCGCTCCTTTTGAATGATTTGCAATCAATGATGCTTTGAAATCAACCATGCTTTGAAAGAAAAGGCCGAACAACTCCTTAAGTGACATGGTAGCAAAGCAGTGCAAATCACTAAATACATACCTCTTACTAACCGAGTTCGAGGGCCGTACTGTAAATTACGGCCCGCGTTTTTCCCCTTCGATTTATGGCCCAAGCGCGAAGCGCGCGGGCCATAAATCGAAGGGGAAAAACAAGGGCCGTAATTTACAGTACGGACCGAGAAAACGAGGTTAGTAAGATATTTATTATATCTCTAAATCGGAGAAGGAAAACCTTTCAAGTCAAAAGATAGACGGCTTCATTTGACTGACGCACGTCACAAGAAAGCAAAGGGCAAATTTTATTGGCTTTCAAAAATCGTGTGATCGGTCCTCGATTCGGCGTGAACTTGCGTGGCTCTTGAATGAAAACTCTATAAACGAATTAATTTAATCTTCCATGTGTTCGGTAGGACGACGGAAACCTGACATAAGGTAGTTTTCTTTGAAAAGGATTCTTAGTTACTGGCGAAGACAAGCAAGGAAAAGAAGAATGAAAACGCCGCGATAAATCGCCAAAACAAACGTGTTTGTCAAACGGGAAAATGTGGCAGCACTTCGGTCTACAGCGGTGAACGAAGAAACTCTCAAACTTCTAAAAGGACACTGAAAATATCTCGTCATCAAATACTGCAAGTTGTTTTTGGCTTTTTGTGTGCTTTAGTGGCTTCATGCCGAACTTTGTGCGTCGATGAGTTTGAATTTCAATCGCACCTGACAAATTTTCAGCGTGAGCTGCAGCAAGAGCGTATTTGCAAATACGAAAAATTGTTTTCATGGACTCCACTACAAGGACAAAAATTTCGCTGAGGAATCAAGGTACACTTTCAGCGTAATTTTGTAGCTTCAAGTCTGTTCTTATTAGAGCCACTGCCACAAACGATAACTCTGAACTTAAGTTTATAACCAGACAAAAACTTGATCAAACTAAGTTAAGCTTAATTTAAGTTTTGCCGATGGAAGTCGTTTCAAGTTGTTTTGCAGCTTTATGTTTTTCATAGAGACATTTTCTTACGAAGAAAGACTGTTTTGTTAATGCTTAATTAAATTGTAAGAGTTAAACGAATTTACCGTGTTACTCGAGTTTTTATAACTTACAGCCTAAAACCAAAATACCAAAACAAAAAAGCTTTACTCGAGAAAATTGTCAATGCTTTTTATTCGTAGCTAATCAGTTTTTTGCTAAAGTTATATTTTAATTTCATCGGAGAGTTTTTGTAACCTGGCATGTTAACCCACTTATAGCTTCAAACGTTTCCTCTGGATAATTTTTAATGTAGAAAACAACTTTTGTAAGCGTGTGTTAGGCCTGTTGCTGAGACTCTCAAATTTAGCGGGCCGTACTGTAAAATACGGCCCGCTAAATTGACCAATCACAGCGCGCGTACTAACTAAGAGATATAATAAAGAAAGTTAAAAACTCGTCCTACACGAACAGCGAACGGAAAGCATGTTTGAGCCAGCATTGTAATGGTCAGCTGTGCTGTTGAACCACACGAAAGCGAGGCAAAATGTTCCACTAACACATGTCGAGAATCAAACCGGTATTGAGTTAAATTGGACTGCTGCAGCTGCTACGCTCGCAGCAATTATAGAGCATAAATCATATTAGTTATACCGTAGTATGACATACAGTGTAAGAAGCTCGAGACAGTGCTATCATATATAAATAGAAGTGTAAATAAATAAAGCACAGCTGGATGTTATTCTACATGAAAATGTAGCTAAAGGTTGATGGCGAACTTAATCATTTGCATAAATTGTTGTTAGGTTGTCCACAATGTTGGCTTGTGTATCGTTTTACACGACATCACTTCCATTGGGGATTCTTATCTTTTTCCTGGTGATGGATCTTCACATACTCCTGGTGAGTATATGATAATATTGTACATAATTTGCAAATTGCAAAAACCATTCAGGCACTAAATAATTCAGCTTGAATCAATTCAATTTAGCCCACCACCTGCCCCAGCCAACTCCAGTATAATTATAACCTACTGGACAGGTATAAATAATAATAAAATATTATTTTTGTTTCAGTTAAGTTCCGTTTTGTTGTTTTCCGTCCATTCATCGATGAAGTCCTAACAGGGAGAATCCGCAGCTGCAATCATGAAGGAGTTCAAGGTATATTGTATATATATATTTTTCCTGCACAGTGCTCTAGATCCCAGAGGAGTACTCCGGATTTTAAGTGACAGGGATGTGCGAAGGATTTTTTGGGGTTTAACATTTTGGCAAGTATTTTTTGGGGTGGCTTGAGTAAAGTAGAGATTTTTTCAATATGAAGATTCATGGTAAAGTTGTTGCCTTGCATAGTGTCCATGTAGTGCTATGAATTTGGTTCAGGGGATTTTGTTTTGCTGGAAGCCCTAAGGATTTTTTGGGTATCGATTTTTGCCTCCATTCACACATCCCCATCACTTTAAATCCGGAGTACCCCCCCCCCCCCCCCCCCCCCCGGGCTTTAGATAGCATTTGAGATTAAAAGTTCAATAATTTTAGCCCTTGTCACAGCCAGTGTCTTGTCTTTAGACAAAAAGCACTAAGTATATAACTGGCCCCATGGGGAGCAGGAAAGTGACCTGGTGACCCACCCATCTGGGCTAATATGTAGTCACCTTTACTGTATGTGCAAATTCCCAACCCTTTTACCTGGGTTACTGCATCATCATTGAGGTGTATTGCAGCATGGGAATGCCAACAAGCTAAGCTACAGGGCTACAGGTACAGGTATATAAAAAGAAAACTGTTTTGTGGTCTACGGATGGGTGGCTAGCCACCAAACTAAATCCGCCCCTGCTAAGAGCAATGTTAACGATGTACAGCATTTACAGAAATTAATCATTCTTTTTTCTGTTGCAGTATCAATGGAATTTTTTGATGATATTATCATCCCTTATGAGTATCTTCAGCAGCCTTCTAAGTTGTATCCTCTACTGACAGATTTAATACTTTGTCAAATAATGCTTCATGACATCTACTGCAAGTTTGAGAGTCAATCAATCGATCCTTTATTTAACAGGCTTAGCTTAAGTACTAGTTTCCAGGTATGCCACAAAATAATAAAGATAAAAGATACAAAATTAGTTAGTTATTACTGAAGAATTCCAGTTGTCATCTTAATCATTAGTTCATTCAGATATTACACATTTATTTGCTTGGTTTTGCAGTGTGGTAGATTATAAAATAATGATGTAATAATAATCAGTTTTTGTCAATGCTTTATATGTGGTGCAACTCAATAGTTTTAAAGGCCAGGACACAGGGCGCCACTTTTCTTGCAACATTGCGTCCAACGAGATTTTTGGGGGTGTCACATGACGCAATTTGTCGCGCGCAACTTCGCAAAAGTAGAACTAGATTCTACTTCAGCAACTGTTGTGCACAAGGTTGCAAGAAAAGTTGAACTGTGTATCTTGGCCTTAAGGGAAAAGATCAAAACTAAATGAACTTGTATAGGACCTGTTGGTTTCTTAATGTACCCTCCTCCCCCACCTGAAAAAAGATGGTGTTTTGTTGGTATAGCCCCTACTCTATCGAGTAGAAATAATGCAATTGAACTGTAAATCTTTAACGATGCACTATCTCAGTGATGAAGATGAACAGTTGTGGGTGTGGGAATACACAACAGATGATGGCGGACATGACATGTTCATGGATATTAACGAGGAGATCAGATTCAGAGTCGTGGATGAAGTGTTTACTGATCTAAGTCCTGCTGGGCCTGAGTTGTCAGGTGACAAGAAAAATGCTGATGAGGTGGACAACAAGAGATCCCCGTACACCATAACAGTAAGTCTTAGGGATTTTGTTAGATGTAAATCAAAGTCTGTAATAACTTCAGTATGTAGTGACAGAGTTGTATATCACATACTTCAAAACTTCCAACAAGTGTCAGACACTTTCCTGGGTAGGGTGAGAAAGTGTCTGACACTTTCCTGGATAGGGTGAGAAAGTGTTTGACACTTTCCTGGGTAGGGTGAGAAAGTGTCCGACACTTTCCTGGGTAGGGTGAGAAAGTGTCTGACACTTTCCTGGGTAGGGTGAGAAAGTGTCAGACACTTTCCTGGGTAGGGTGAGAAAGTGTCTTGACACTTTCCTGGGTAGGGTGAGAAAGTGTCTGACACTTTCCTGGGTAGGGTGAGAAAGTGTCAGACACTTTCCTGGGTAGGGTGAGAAAGTGTCTGACACTTTCCTGGGTAGGGTGAGAAAGTGTCTGACACTTTCCTGGGTAGGGTGAGAAAGTGTCTGACACTTTCCTGGGTAGGGTGAGAAAGTGTCAGACACTTTCCTGGGTAGGGTGAGAAAGTGTCAGACACTTTCCTGGGTAGGGTGAGAAAGTATCAGACACTTTCCTGGGTAGGGTGGTAGGGTGAGAAAGTGTCTGACACTTTCCTGGGTAGGGTGAGGAAGTGTCAGACACTTTCCTGGGTAGGGTGAGAAAGTGTCAGACACTTTCCTGGGTAGGGTGAGAAAGTGTCTTGACACTTTCCTGGGTAGGGTGAGAAAGTGTCTGACACTTTCCTGGATAGGGTGAGAAAGTGTTTGACACTTTCCTGGGTAGGGTGAGAAAGTGTCAGACACTTTCCTGGGTAGGGTGAGAAAGTGTCAGACACTTTCCTGGGTAGGGTGAGAAAGTGTCAGATACTTTCCTGGGTAGGGTGAGAAAGTGTCTTTCCTGGGTAGGGTGAGAAAGTGTCAGACACTTTCCTGGGTAGGGTGAGAAAGTGTCTGACACTTTCCTGGGTAGGGTGAGAAAGTGTCAGACACTTTCCTGGGTAGGGTGAGAAAGTGTCTTGACACTTTCCTGCGTAGGGTGAGAAAGTGTCTGACACTTTCCTGGGTAGGGTGAGAAAGTGTCAGACACTTTCCTGGGTAGGGTGAGAAAGTGTCTGACACTTTCCTGGGTAGGGTGAGAAAGTGTCAGACACTTTCCTGGGTAGGGTGAGGAAGTGTCTGACACTTTCCTGGGTAGGGTGAGAAAGTGTCAGACACTTTCCTGGGTAGGGTGAGAAAGTGTCTGACACTTTCCTGGGTAGGGTGAGAAAGTGTCAGACACTTTCCTGGGTAGGGTGAGAAAGTGTCAGATACTTTCCTGGGTAGGGTGAGAAAGTGTCTTTCCTGGGTAGGGTGAGAAAGTGTCAGACACTTTCCTGGGTAGGGTGAGAAAGTGTCTGACACTTTCCTGGGTAGGGTGAGAAAGTGTCTGACACTTTCCTGGGTAAGGTGAGAAAGCGTCTGACACTTCAGACTGCAGTGCAGGCAGTTTTTTGTTGTTGTTGTTGTTGTTTTTAGAAGGGGCAGGGACTGCAGGCTGGACATGCTTTGGATCATGATTGTGTCCACTCTAGTATTTCTATGTGTCTGGGAACACCACTGCAGGTGTCTGCATACAGGAGGTGCCTGCATACTGGAGGTGTCATGGAAACTAGTAATATTATTACTCCATTTGAGAGTGTTTGACCCACTTCTGATCTACAAAAAGTACTATAGTGAGCTGCATAGTATAAGGGCCATTTGGCTCATGAGTAAACTCTTGGCATAACATCTGAACTTGGCAGCTGCCACTAATGAGATGTTTCTCATGCTTAATTTTATTTCTACAATATTTAGCTATATTTGACAAGTTATCATTTTTGAACTTGACAATGAGGTCATTAGGACATCATATCATAATATTTGCTCATTTCTATAAAACAGAAAAAAAACACTTAAAAACATGATTTTTTGTTTGCTTTTAGGGATCAATAAGTGAACCTGGTCTGGGTCTCAAAACATGGTGGTCAGGCTGATAAAGAAAGAAAATGGAAGCTGATCAAGACACTGATAAAGAACTAAACAATGGTCTTCCTGTTTTTAACAAGAGCTAAAAAACTGAACCTTTTGTGGCACAATGTTTAGTTTTCATTTGAGCTGGCAGCCACAGGTGCATCAGGGTATGATCTGCTTGTTGTCATTTACTCAAGAAAATGCTGGATGTTCATGTACATGAGAGCTCTTGAGAGAAATAGCTCGATAAGAGATTTAAATTCTTAGCAACATAGTAGTACAAAACTATTGACAACTCCTGTTCTTGAAAAACTTTCTTTCCAAGAATTGTGCATGGTGACTATTCACTCTCCATCTCCAAGCAAAGTTCTGTCATGAATAGCATTTGCAATTTTTAGATCCTATACCTTTGTCTCAAGGGATTGAGATCTTTTGCAGTAATCCTATAAAGAAAGAAAAAAAATTATAATGCCAGCGGGTTCACTTGATTACTGTAGAGTTCTGAAAGTAGTGGGTCCCGTTACTTTCGGAATTAGCAGGTGTAAGGGGTTAGCCCAGGGGCCTCAGGCTCCTTACTTTTATCTGCGGGCGACAAGAAAAACTTACTTTTGCATAAAGCTTAAGTGCCTGGCTCCCCAGATTTCATAGTTGGGAGCCTTTGGGCTCCCTGTGATTCTTCTAAGAGCACAGCCTTGTGATCTGAAAAGTAATGTTACTTTCCGGGGAGCTGCTACTTTCGAAACTCTGCGGTATATATTTATATAAATTCTATACAATTATATACTATTGTTAAGGCTTAGGCTCTAACTCAAAATCACTGACAGAAATGGCAAAAAAATGTAAAAAGTCAAAATGAATACTATTTTAATAAATACCACTTCCCGATTTCAATTTGCCTGAAACTTAATTGTATATTTAGAACACAGAATTCCCAGATTCATAGGTCTGACATGTGAAAGAAACCAATACCTTCAACCAAAATTCAGCCATTAATAGACAACTGAAGTGAAATTTTTCTTATTTGAGGGAACAGTTAGTTTTCGTAAGTAATATCTTTTCAGCTGTTGCATCTTGTTATGTGCTTTTGAATATTTTTGATAGTGTAAGTGCTATATAACCACTGTAGTCATTAAAAAAATAAAATGGCATGATATCAGTGTTGAAATTTACCTGAAGGAAAACCTTAGCAACATTACTGAGTCTGGTATTTGAAGAGGCTGAAAATCTCTCCATACACTCCACAACAGCCTCTGAAGTGATTTCTGGAAAGAAAAATCAATATTACAGCCGATTTCACTGCAGTGTGCAGATCCAGGTTTTTAAAACATGATTGGCAGGCTAACAGATCGTAACGTGGCTTTGACAGACTGTATCCGTGCGTCTATATTGGACATGAGTGGGCTATGATTCACCCCTTGTGGTCCACCCCTTGTGGTCCACCCCTTGTGGTCCACCCCTTGTGGTCCACCCCTTGTGATCAGATAATAATAATGCGAAGAAAACCCACACAAAAACTGAGAACTTCTGACTTCTTGAATCTCAGTGCAGTTTGCAGAAATGAGTTTCAAACATGACTCGCCAGTTATGAAAAGAAAATGGTAAAGAAAATTCACAGATCATGATCTTTGTGGATGTTCCTTTCTGAGGATATAAGTAGTTACTTTCTGAGCTCATTTTATGGGTGAATTCCTTCACCATTGTCTCAGTTATCTTGAGTAAATCAAGATGAGGGAATCAAAGCTGGCAAATCATGTTTGAATAAAAATTGAATTGACACACTGCCTGAAATTGGCTGTAAAAACAACAAAAATATTGACAAGTTTTACCATTCCTATAATTAAATTTAAACAATCTGTAAGGAAATGAAAGACTATGCAGTTTAAGGAAATATTCATATCTACCCCAAGGAGGGTGATTGGAAATTCTGAGGGGAAGGGAACTTGCAAAAGCCAAAGTTTTAAAAGTACACAGCTAATCTGGAATTTGCAGAGAGATGTGGAGGTAAAACCACAAAACACTCTGCAGGGAGGGTGAGGGGAATGGACATTAATATTTATGCAACAACACAAATAAAGTGAATAAAAAGTAAAGTTCAACTGACCTTGTTGAGTTTGTGGTGTGGTGAGAAACATGAGTGTTGTTATGGCTGACAGTACAGTCTCTTCATTAGAGCTATTTGGAAGTTAAATTATACAATTGTAATTGTAATAAGTCAGTGTTATTAGCATAAATGTTTGCTTGGAAAGGAAAGTTTTTTAGTAAATTCCTCCACTGAATAGTCAAAATAAAATCAACTGGGCACTGAACTAGTCTAGGCTGTCCAGACAAGCAAATTGTTTTTCAGGGGAAGGTCTGATGTTTGCTCCACTGTCTGAGCAAGTCAGGGTTGAACAGGAAAAAAGTAATTGTAGGCTAAACTACAGAATACAGGTCCACTTACAGTGTATTTGCATCTCAATGAATAAAAAAAGTGCCTATTGTGTTAAACCTTGTTCTACAAAGAGTTCCGGCGACACATGTAAATGAGGTGGACCAAAGGGTCCCTGCATTCTGTAATCGCTCCTTATAATATTGTATCAAGGCATGTGAAACAAATAAAGTCCATAATTCAATGAATAAAAGAAATATTTTCCCATCCAGCCCAAATCTTTCTTTAGAGGTCAACATTTCCTTTTGAGAAGGAATGTTGAAATGGGTGCAGGACAAAATGAATGGCTGTCCAGCATGTGTTGGACCAAGTAACTCAATAATGGTAGTAAATAAGTCCTGTGGAACCAGAAGCCTACCTGGATAAACAGTTAATGACCAAGGAAATACCACCATTGTCAATTATGTGCTGTTTGTTTTGCTTGTCTGTTAATGAGATAAATGTCGCATAAAATCTAGCATTAGTCAGACTCCCAGTGAGAGTCAGTTACGGAGACCTGTAGTGTAGTTCAACTTTTGAGTCCATCAATGAAATCCTATGGTGTGACCATTCAAATGAGACTTTTACATGGTACCATTTATTTTGCAATATTTTACAAAACAATTTTTTCTAGATTTTTCTTGAAGCATGCAATGAGATCAGTGATAGTGGAGATGTGGAGGTTTTGGCAGTGGTTAGTGAATTGGAATTTTGATCTGCAGGTGGGTGATTGAAAGCCTTAAATTTCACATTCTCTTTCTCTGCCCAAGTGTATTAGATGGATAGCAGTGAACATTATGCCAGAGAGGGGTGTTGCATAGCAATGCATCAGTCCTAGTTGCGAGGCCCTGTTAGAAGTAAGAGGGGATGGGCATGTCATCCCCAGCCCAAATTTTAAATATTGTCATTTATCAAGTTTTGTGCACCACCATGCCACAAGTTTGCAATTTTATGGAATCTTCTTGTCATTCGTTGTCATTTCAATTATTCGCTGATGTTGCTGTTACAATGCCATGTTGCTTGTCGGAATTTACTCTTAATGTAACAGGGCCTTAGTTGTTACAATACTACTGTCTACATCAATACATAAACTAGCTGGATAACTGTTGGCCTAATGGGCCAGCACTTGGTATATTAATTTTATCTTTTTCAGGGAGGTAACTGTAAGAATTTATAATGCTTGTAGTTCTAAAGGCTCAAAATCCTAAATTCGTTCTCTCTGTAAAACACTATCCGCATTCAAGGCTAGACTCGATGATCTAGCAGACGCAAAAGTGAAAAGTCATATCTCTATGTTATACTACCTGCCAACTTTTTCTGAGTGATAGGTGTGAGAATTTTTTTCGTGGGAGTGTCAGGATTTCCAAAGGCGACCTGACCAAATCCATAGACAACCTGATCTATTACGAAAATGTCCGAAGATGTTCCCGAAGAATTCAGAAGTTTCCATGGACCTCAGACCTCCGTTTAATAACATCCAGCTGTAATCATAATGTTCAGAACGATAAAAAAACCCACAAAAAAGCGCCAAATTTTCATGAATGTAACTATATTTTTAATTGGATCATGTGATCAGTTAAGGCTGATAGCTCAAATCTGTAAGTAAGGCGTGAGAAATTGCTCCATAGGCGTGAGTTAGTGTGAGATCAGAGTTTTGGACTTGCAGGTGTGAGACTTGGCAGGTATATGATGTACGTAATAAAAAACAGACCTGGTGTACTGGTGCAATCTGATGAACATAAATTAAAAAAATAACAATAAATTCCTATATCTCCGAGTTCAATGGTTAATGTTCATTTTCTGGGCTACTTTAATTTGCTCGTTGCTAGGTTCATTATCAGGCTCTATTTCTTGACAGTAACTTACCAAGACTACAATTACATAATCCACCAATTCCAAACTCGACAAACTTCTCATTTTCTTCAGTGAGCATATCTGCCCACAAAAAAAAAAACCATTAAAACTGTTTTCAAATTTCTTGAAAGTCCACAACATAATAACAACAATATTTAATTCAATTGCACTGTTCAACACAATTTTTGTTTTTCTTACCCATGAACAAGTCTACTACATTTAGCTTTCTGAAGTGATCATAGTTGATAGGATCATATGCAAAGTTGGCAAGATTTGCTAGGATTTCTTCTTTAGCTCCTGAAAGAAAATCCCCAAATTTTTAATTAAATGTGTGAACACAGCTAGGCTTATAACTGCACAATACCCTGTCATATCGACTACATTTTACCTAGCACTGGCTACTTGAAATTTGATCTACTGCAGAATGATAGTTTTAGAAGTTGAATTAAAAATAATGACATTTTGCCTAGTTTTTACAGATGACAAGAAGTGAAATGTTGACGGAAGATAAGACTAACATGTTGCGATTAATGTACTAACATATGGAGAATGACGAGAAGAGGAGATTCATATCGCACAAATGTACTGACATATACTGAGAAAAATTACGAAGACAAGACTTATGAAGTAAGCTTTACATAGTGAGATCAACGGTGAAAATGTCGAGAGAACAAGACTTAACTTAACCAACTCTATAGAACTTCAATTCTTCCAAGTTCTCTTTTTAAAAAGTTTTAAATAAAGATTCATGTATTAAAGCTAACAAGAATTTAAGTCAGTTAAGCTTAAGCTCATAAGTTATAATAATATTAAAAAAATGCGCTACACTGTTGGGAGGTATAAACAAGCTTAAAAACAATACCTTGTCGATCAGTATCCTGAAATTCCGTCACCAGAGCCTGTAAATACTCAAACCGTCCAAGATCATCTGGACCAGTCTTGCTGTCGATTCGAGTTTGACTCGTAAACATGTCAAATATTATTTACCCGTCGTTAGCCGTCGTTTATATCCGCCATGTTTTCTTCTCCAGTACCCAGTACCTACGCGGCCATAACAAAAAGATTGCATGACTTTGTTGCTAATTTATCCCGCCCTCAAAATTTCATTTTGCCAAGACAGTAGTATGGGATCAAAAGCAGAGAAGAAAATTGTCATTGTGGGAAAATACTGTGTTGGCAAAACCGCTTTGGTTAACAGGTTCACAAAGAACAAATTCAACGAAATATCGCCATACCAACCCGTAAGTATATATGCTACTGTTTTGAATAGTCTGAATAGTGCGTAGTAGCCCGTAGATCCCCGCTATCTCGAACGTCCCAGTATCTCGAACATCCCGGTATCTCGAACTGAAACTCCGTTTCCCTTAGTTTTGCTGGCTGTTTTTAGTCATTTACATAGGCTATCCGGCTATTGGGTAAATTGGAATTTTGTATTTATCATGGCGAAAAATTAAAATCGCGAAAATGTCGCTGATCTGTATCTCCTCATGCATATATTTAATAAACATATCCAAAACTTCGATGTTAATAAATCGCGAAAGATTCGCTCTGTACGGTATATAGTAATGGACCAAAATCTTTATTTGGCACCACTATATATAGCTGTCTCGAATCCGTTTCCCTTGAGAGTTCGACATAGCCAGGGTCTACTGTACTCGCTGATGGCCGGCCGTTTGCGGATATGGGCTTATTTCTTTTAATAGAAATCGTAAATACAAGACTTTTGATAGACATGTGCACAATAACTCGATTTTTCTCAAGTATATTTAATGAGTGACGAATATTACAGTTATGATTTATTCCTATGCATGCATGTCTTGCTTTAATATATCCACTTCCATTTGCACTTGTTCTGAGAAATGTCACGCAACACATTGATCCAATTTTTCATAAACTCGCTAATCACGCAACATCACCAAAGAACGCTCACAAGGCAGACAAATACTGTACATAGCCTTTTTCTTAAATTTGCTGACTTGTGCAATAGCTTGTATTGTTTTGGAAATTAAAAAAGTTAAAAATGACAAAAGCTAAAAAAATGACAAAAGCGAAAGAATGAAAAAAACTAAAGATCGCCAAAGTGAATATTTCAGAAAAAAGTTTGTAACCTTAGTGACTGCGACTTCAGCGAAGAAGATTTACGGTAAAAATACTTGCGAGTACTGCAAAAATTTATTCGAATCCTTGCATTTATTCCTGGGAATGGAGGGCGCGGACTTCCATTTAAACATTACGGGATGCTCGTTGGAAATTTAAAAAAAAAAACACCTGATAGTTTTCCGTGACCGTCGTAAATCTCTATCTCGTTATAGCCAAAACTGTGGCGAGAGCTTAAAAGAAGAGCGCCATAAGCCGTAGCTTGTAAGTGAACCGCCTCATATAACCTCATGTGTTGTGAATAATTAAGGCGAGACTCCACCTGAATGCCATTTTTCCGCCACTTAACATGGCTTATAATTAATGGAATTATCTCGTTCACGTTTCAAGCAATATTCAAAAACTCTATGCTCATGAATCTATGTTATGGGGTGTTTTGTAAAGGTTTGGGTGATTTTTGGGTATGTTTGGGAGGAAATAGTTTTTTCTCAAAGGATTGGTAAAATTTAGAGAAATAAGAAATATTGAAGATTTAGCGAAGTTTTAAAATTAGAATTTGTAGTTAATAATTAACAGATTGACACCAAAATAGTCCACTATCAATCTGGGGTGCTCCTGCGTGGGTATCAATTGTCTGTTTGTGTTCTAAATATCATTTTATTTCTTCTATCCCTTCTTTAAACCTCTTAAAATTTCATTCAAATTTAGGTTGAGTCCCGCCTTAAATTTACAAACAAAATCCCAATCTGGAGCCTGATATCACACACTAACCTGAAGCTATCGCTATCTGTAATTACAAAGCTCGTTCATTCCTAATTTTCCACACTGGTTGTCGTGATGTAACAACTTTACGAGGTCAAATTATATCGATTGTAAGCAGAAATAAAATGTTAATAATTGACCAATTTAATTCTTGTAGACAATAGGTGCTGCTTTTGTAGCCAAGCAAGTGACTGTGGGTCACGGGAAAAGTGTCACTCTTGGAATATGGGTGAGTAGAGTGGACTTAAGGTGGCTCGACTGGGTTTTTGAGTGACGATACCGCTTTGAGAAACTTGTGTACCACCATAAACGATCCAACGGAAAATCAATTGGCACAGCTGTACTAGAGAAAGATTAAAGTTTCAGTTGGGGTACGTTTTATCGAAATCGGAGTTGCCATAGCAACGTTATGACGTCTCAGCCTTTTACATAATACCGAATTACTTGTCATCAAGAGATAATTTTGGAAAACGCTCTCTGGATCTTCGACCTGACGTACTTGTCCTTAGGTCTGCAAAAATTTAAGAATTTCTATGGAAGCGTTTTCGAGAAAATTTCGAGTGAAGTTTTAAGGTGTTTAAGGAGGCTCGTACCCATTTCTCAAGTCCACACCCTTTCAATTTTAATGGGCCATATCTTTTGTTGTAATGCATAAAAAGACAAGGCACTTTGCATGCAAACACACAATACATTGAACTTTATGGGAGTATAGGATTTGTTTACATCGGTGCTTCCATGGCAACGGAATGGTGATCCTCTGAAATTCACAAGTTGCGGAGTTTCTCTAGATCAAGAGAAATTTTTGTAAAACCCGCTAGTGGACTAATTGATTAGACCATGGGCTTCAACTTGACAAAGTTTGAAAGAAATGTATGAGAGCGTTTTCGAAATTTTTAGGGATGAAGTTTTGGGGATTATAAATACAGTGAAAAACATACTATCGACATAATTGCCTAATATCTAAAGAAAATGATGCGCGATGGGGATGCAGTTTCATCTCATAGTAGTTTGATTCCATTTGAAATGGTGTGTGAAAAAGTGAGGGAGTTGCTTTGGCCGATTGCAAGAAAGAAGGATTTGATTAGCGTGCGTTCAGCTGCTCTTGTTGCCATTTTTGTATGTAATTTGGTCTACGCCTACAAATGTGATGATAATTTGGAAACCGCGAGATAAATTTTTTTAAAAATTTGACAATCTCGAGATTGGTCATCAATTTATATGGCCTGCAAGTTTCAAGGACATTGAAGATTTGCAAGGCAATAAAATAGGGCCTCCAATGTACCAATTTTTTTCCCGCAGAGTTTGTGTTTACATGTGAGCGTCCCATTATTCACGGGTATTGTTTTCAAGTTTCATATGCACGTGCAAAACTTTACAAAAAAATTTATTTGCATCGGAACAGAACGCTCGATTGCTTTTCGAAGAATTTTCCGAAACATGCTAATAACTGGCTTGCGTTACGAATAGCAATGACCACAGTACTGATGAAGACAACGTCGGAAACGTCACGTTTCATCAAGTGACCTCAAGTGCCGGATGCAGAAATAACACATTTATGATTGTCTCACTCTGGTTATTTGTTGCAATCGGCGTAGCATCTGTTCCTTATTTAGATATAAAATAGCGCAAAGCAGAATTCTCAGCTAAAATATAAAGTTGTCACGCTGTTCTTGCGTGTGACATATTAAAGAAGCACTGTTTCTGCATTACGCTTATAAATATGTTCTTCTTGTCCTGTAATTTTAAAGAGACCCTCGGTATGGCTGCATTGCAGCGTAATAGCGCAAAATCGAGTGCGTAATGTTATTACAATTCTCAAGCCAGCTATTAGCATATTTCGGAAAATTCTTCGGAAAGCAATCGAGCGTTCTGTTCCGATGCAAATAAATTTTTTGCTAAAGTTTTGCACGTGCATATGAAACTCGAAAACAATACTCGTGAATAATGAGGACGCTCACTTGTAAACACAAAATCTGCGGGAAAAAATTGGTTCATTGGAGGCCCTATTTTATTGCCTTGCATGTCTTCAATGTCCTTGAAACTTGCAGGCCATATAAATTGATGACCAATCTCGAGATTGTCAAATTTTTAAAAAAATTTATCTCGCGGTTTCCAAATTATCACCACATTTGTAGGCGTAGACCAAATTACATACAAAAATGGCAACAAGAGCAGCTGAACGCACGCTAGTCAAATCCTTCTTTCTCGCAATCGGCCAAAGCAACCCCGTCACTTTTTCACACACCATTTCAAATGGAATCAAACTACTATGAGATGAAACTGCATCCCCATCGCGCATCATTTTCTTTAGATATTAGCCAATTATGTCGATAGTATGTTTTTCACTGTATTTATAATCCCCAAAACTTCATCCCTAAAATTTTCGAAAACGCTCTCATACATTTCTTTCAAACTTTGTCAAGTTGAAGCCCATGGTCTAATCAATTAGTCCACTAGCGGGTTTTACAAAAATTTCTCTTGATCTAGAGAAACTCCGCAACTTGTGAATTTCAGAGGATCACCATTCCGTTGCCATGGAAGCACCGATGTAAACAAATCCTATACTCCCATAAAGTTCAATGTATTGTGTGTTTGCATGCAAAGTGGCTTGTCTTTTTATGCACTACAACAAAAGATATGGCCCATTAAAATTGAAAGGGTGTGGACTTGAGAAATGGGCACGAGCCTCCTTAAATATAACCAAAAACAAAACAATTTTGAAATATTATTTAAAATTATGTCTACAAGGCCTGATGAAATAATTTTTTGGTCTTAAATGAATTTTATACCATCCAAATACCTTGAGTGAAAATCTCAATGAAATCGTTCCGTTTGAATTTCAGAAATATTGGCTTAAATATGAACTGGCCTGGAGTATTATTTCGCTTTTATATCCAAAATTGACCCTCACTTATTAAAATAGTGACTATTAATTTGCCTTTTGCGTTACCTGAATAGTGAATTGTATTTATCACGTGCAAGCATTATGTGGCTGATTGCATTTAAAACAATTCTGAGAAATTAAACGAGAAGGAGAAGAACGAAGAGTCTTCAACACAACAATAACTTGCCAGTGATATGGTGAAGCACCGCGCAGAGGGGGGGGGGGGGGGGGGGGGTACGTACTAATGTTAGTTATTAATTCTTTCTGTCACTGACCTTTTATCAGGACACTGCAGGTTCAGAACGCTTTGAATCATTGACTCCCTTATACTATCGCGGTGCTGTGGCTGCCATTGTATGTTATGGTAAGCTTTTTAAAATAACTCTTTGAACACAGAAAGGTTTCAATTCAAATGAGAGGTTTTACAGTAAGTCTATAGAGAGACACCTTGTCTTTACGTAATTAGATCACTTAACTTCTGTGTTTTTATTCATTTTTATACGCAATCTGCAAGGCTTTTCAATAGTATAAGGTTTTTTTGATTTTGTAGATATTTGTATTATTCATGTACTTGTTTTGCCCCGCCCCGATTAGCTTTCCAGCTATTTGCAGGGCAAACAAATTATCCAACTCTTCTATTGTTATACTAAGAATAAATTGTTGTTGTTGTAAATTGTATAGAGAGCGGTAAAGCTTTATAAACATTTCCCGCGTTTCTGAGGTTTTCTGTATTTCACGATTGATGTGTGAAGTTTGGGAAAACGGAGAAGAGCAACATGGAAGCATAGAGCTGTGTTGTAGCAAATAAGTTTTAACCAATTATTTAGAGCGCACCAAGTGTTACTTTTTGTTTTCTCATGAAAAAAATAGTTTTCAATTAATCAGTGCGCGTGTAGTTTTTTTAAGATTTAAAAAGATAAGTTACAGTAGTCAGCCCAGAACTGTTAGATCAAACTGATAACAAAACTTCTCCGCTTTCTTTTTATTTACAATTCCGCAGATTTAACCGAAGAATCTAGCTTTGACAAAGCCAAGTTCTACATCAACGAATTAAGAGAAAACAATCCGGTGAGTCGATCAGTAGTGATCAACAGTGCCTGATCATGCCAGTAACAACAACAACAACAACAATAACAACTTCATTTCAACACGATAGTGATTAAAGTGTTGCCGCTTATGGGGTCGTGCATTAAGCTAACTAAAACTTAAACAATAAGTATCGCTAAGTATCGGAAAAACGAAAACGAATCTGTCATACTAGCAGTTGAGCAGTATTCCATTATCACGGCGGCACCACAGTTTCTTTAGAAACTAACCTCTTTATTCAGTATTCCGTTATATGACGAGCAAGAGAAGTTTGACAAGTTTTTATGTTTTAACACTGCCAATAGGAGTTCCCCAATCGTTACATTATAAACAACAATCTTAACACTTCATTCACTTTGTTCCACAGGACTGCAGAGTTTACCTTTGTGGAACTAAATGCGACTTGATCAGCGCGGGCGAGCAACACAGAGAAGTGTCCTACGACAAAGTCATGGAGTATGGACGAAGTAAGGCAGTGATTTGCTCTTCTTCATGTTAAGTATTGGATTGCGAGCAAGCTCTATCACTTGGGTTTCGCCCGAAAGCCATAATATACGAGCGGCTGCCTCGCTCTCAGGCACCCTCGTTGCTCTTACGCGGTGCGCGTGGTGGTGTGGGACGGATGCAGATACACGACGCCCCGCGCACCCTGTTTTCCCGCGCAAGACTGGGGCCTGGCGGGAGGAGGCAGTGCGAGCGTTGAAGCCACGTGATGAGCTGGCAAAGAAAAGTTGAGTCCTCGTTCCTCTCCATTTGGTCTATAATAGGGTGTCATTTGCCATGAATGGTATGAAGAATTAAGTCTAGAATGAGAATTGAAACTCTTCCCAACGGAAAAAAATCATCGCGGCAACAGTTGTTGACAGATGGTTTCCATTTAAAAAAAACAATATATTGTTTTAGATAGCAAGCCAGGGATAGAGTAGGGATTTTCGGTGTCTAGTCCAGTATCGGGTTGCAAAATCAGCTTAACATGGTCTGGTAATGATTTCAGTGTCCCAACAACTTGGTTGGGATACCCTCGAGCAACGTAGATTGTTATCTCAATTAACCTTGTTCTATAAGATACAGTAGCGTTTAATAGGTATCTCATTCCCTCCTGAGGTCTGTCCGCTACATAGAGCTTCTCGCCTTCCAAATGTCTCCCCTTATCGCCATATCCAAGCTAATTGTAATATATACAAATTTTCATTCTATCCAAGGTCGATTGTGATATGGAATCAACTGCCTATACATAATTTGCCTTTGCAAAGTAATCTAAATTTTAAATCAATAATTATGCCAACCATTAGATCTATGGTATAATTTTGTTTATTTACTAATATATTTATTCATTTGTTATTTTAGGCTTTTTAATATAGTTAACTTAGATTAGCAATTTTATGTAAACTTAGATCTCCTAGTATAGTTTTTACTGATTTAGGAGTATTTTATTAAAGCATTAAAACCAGCAGTACACCCCACCCAAAAATATAGGCAGAGTACCAACTCCGGGAAGACCACCTACGCATTCGTAATTATTGCTGAGTTTATTTGTGGTTTCTCTTCTCTCTTAGGTATAAATGTCGCGACTGTGATTGAAACATCGAGTAAAACAGGACAGAATGTGGGTTAGTAAACGATCTCATGCTTAGTTCAATTTGTAATACGTATATACAAAACCATATACCGATTTTTAAATGCCATTTGCCAGTAAACCTTGTCTAGATTAAATTCTTCACCCATCTGATTGATCAGTTTCGTGGAAAATGATACCCTATTCTAGACCAAAAATCTCTGATTAGTATTCCCTATCCCAGACTAAACTGCCTGAAAACCATACCCTTCACAGCGGCACATACCTATATAGCTCATATATAGGAGTACCCCCCGCCCCCCCGGGGGGGGGGGTGGGGGTAATGAAAACGAGAAGGATGTAATGTTCATCATGTCACCAGCATGGGTCAAAGAAAAAATCCCCGACAGGAATCGATCCTATGACCTTCCGAACACCGGTCGGATGATTCCGATGACATCCGACCGGTGTTCGGAATCATACGACCGGTGTACGGAATCATCCGACCGGTGTGCGAAATTATCCGACCGGTTTACGGAATCATCCGACCGGTTTACGGAATCATCCGACTGGTGTTCGGAATCATCCGACCGGTGTACGGAATCATCCGACCGGTGTTCGGAAGGTCATAGGTTCGATTCCTGTCGGGGGTTTTTCTTTGACCCACGCTCGTGACATGATAAACATTACATCCGATCCAGGGGGGTTGGAAGCCTATCCCATGATGCAACGCAACGAGTTACCCGCGACATTTGAAGAAAATAAACAAACTTTTTGTAAAATCTCATATTTTGATGATTTTGCCGGTAGTCTTAAAACATCAGATCCCTCCAGATCCCTCCAGGTTTTTCACGCTGAATAAAACCATCAAAGTGTGGGCACTTTTCAATGCCTTGAATTGACGGCGAGCTGATTTTGGCGTGGACAAGCAGTTGGATGCTTACGCGTTCAAGCGCGGGCAAATTTTGTTGACACAATTTTTTCAAGTGGCATTCATTCGCGGTTGCATTGTGGGATAGGCTTCCAAACCCACCCCCCCTTAAAACATCAGATCCCTCCAGATCCCTCCAGGTTTTTCACACTGAATAAAACCATCAAAGTGTGGGCACTTTTCAATGCCTTGAATTGACAGCGAGCTGATTTTGGCGTGGACAAACAGTTGGATGCTTACGTGTTCAAGCGCGGGCAAATTTTGTTGACACAATTTTTTCAAGTGGCATTCATTCGCGGTTGCATTGTGGGATAGGCTTCCAAACCCCCCCCCCCCCCCCCCCCCAGGGTCGAATGCAATGTTCATCATGTCACGAGCGTGGGACAAAGAAAAAGTCCCCGACAGGAATCGAACCTATGACCTTCGGCTTCCGGGTTATTTAGAGTTGCATCCCAATGTAAATCCCACATTCCAAAAAATTGCCCCCTGAAAGGAGACATTTGCTCCGGGCGTGCGCATTACTAAAATGAACTGTTGCCCACGCACAGTTGAGCTCGAACGGCCTGGGCGCTAGTCCGCGCAAGTCACCAAGATACAGACTAATGGAAGCCAAAATGAGCTCATTCGAAGCATATTGCGCTGAAAAATGGCAAAAAATGACTAAATCATATTTCCCACCAAAATGTTCACTAGATCCCAGTCTCATCAAAACCGAGTGTGGATGTTGCTCAGTGCTTCTAAAGGAGTGTTACGCTCCAAATTATGCTAGCATAACAAGCCTCCTTCACACCAACCACCGCTTTGGGGCTTACCAATATGATTTTAACTATAACTAAAAATAACACACGTGCGCATATTTACATCTAGGGGAGCTGTTTCTGAGGATAGCTAAAGACCTACTAGAGGACATATCTCCAGGTACATACGGGCATTTAGTCTGGTTTTCTTTGTTTATGGTATAAAAATGTAACATTCATCAACTACACTTAACGAGGCAAAAATCAGATTCGAGGTATAGCGGACCATACTGATGGCGACAGTAGACTTTTACTCAGAGAAAAGAGGCCAGGACAAGTAGTTAAATTGTTTTTTTTATGGAAGGGTAAAATACAGATAGTTGCTTTCAATAGACCTCTTTAGCTTGTGTTTTATTTTCCCAATGTCGGTCATGTGATGTTCTCAAGGGAATTTGTCCCTTCATAAATTATGCATACATATGCTAAGAAGAAAACAAAATTTAAAAGAAACAATTCTCCAGGGTAACATCACATGAACTACATTGGGAAAACAAAACATACAAGCTGAAGAGATTTATTTCAGTTACATTCGCAACAGAATCATACTCGACCTCGTTTCCAGGGAATCTCTTCTAGGGTCCAGGAGCCCCGGAGTCCAACTTATTTTACAACCAAAATAAGCTCCGAAACCCTCCCCCACCCTTTTTATCCCGTCTCCCCTCTCTTCCACTCCCCCCTCCTTACGAGCAAATCTGGTTCCGCTTCTGCATTCCCACGTCTATCATCGATAGTCAGCGGAACGAGAGCCAATCAAATTCGCGGATTTACATAATATTATGACTTCGGCAATTACCGACTAACTTGATACTCTGTACTGCCCCTTATACATATACAGGTGACTTAGAGAAGTCATCGGACAAGTTTGGCTTGGAAGACACTTGGCAAAACGGCCTAAGGGGAATCCCTTGTGGATGCAAACGTTGAGTGAATATTTCATCACCTTGAATAAATGACTGTAAAACATCAAGAGCTTGCATCGATCCGTCCTTCATTTCGGTAAGCTGAAACGTCGGACGAGGAATTTTAGTTTCAAGATCTAGTACCAGAAGAAATAAAGCGTTCATTAAGTCGCCATTGTAGTGACAGAAGCTAAACACTGTCCTGTTGACACAGTGCTTGCAGAAACAGAAAAGGAGCGAAGTCTTAATATCGTACCCAGTCTGCAGGATGCGATTGGCGAAAGTCCCATTTCCAAGAATTA
Source organism: Cladopsammia gracilis (assembly GCA_022457155.1). Classification (NCBI taxonomy): domain Eukaryota; kingdom Metazoa; phylum Cnidaria; class Anthozoa; order Scleractinia; family Dendrophylliidae; genus Cladopsammia; species Cladopsammia gracilis. The sequence goes on from JAJGOT010000001.1 coordinate 239,181, forward strand.
ACTGAAGAGAAGAAGTTGCTGAGCAACCTGGAAAGGGGGGAATATCAGGAATCATGGGCTTTTGAAAATATGAATTAGAAGCTTGAATACTTTAATAATTCGAATGCTAGTAAAAAACAAAACAGTGTGTATACGCAAAGAAATACATTTGGAATTCACCAGTTCATGTTCATGTTCTTCTGGACAAAGTGCACTGCCCGTAAGAGGGGTGTCTGTATAATGGAGATCTACAGAAATTTAAATTGTAGAGTAGCAGTTAGAAGTCATTTTTATTGAAATTGATAAAAAAAACTTTTCCGCACAATGATAATCATGGCGCCTTCGTTTGTGCAATGGGAGGGCCAAGATAAGTGAAACCTAAGATACATTTTTTACAAGTAAAATTCTCACTATGTCTTGCCTGGGAAGTCGTTCTATTGTGGTGTAAAAATAGTGATTTTTTTCTACATTAAATAAAACACCACAATTTATACAAATGTTTCACGTATGGATGAAGAATATCCTAACTAGATTCCTACATAGTGTTACTCTACGCAAGTAAACGAATCTTGCATACGAACTAACTCTTTTCCGGCAGGACTTGACCCCCTAACTTGTGGGACTCATGATCCATTGCTCTTCCGATTGAGATACCAAGGACAGATGTTACGGTAAATGAATCGACAAACCAAGGCACCATTTCTCATCTCTAGAGTCGAACTTTATTTAAATTTCTTTCCCTTTTTATTCCCGGCGCTACCGAACTTCTTCTTCTTGCTCGGCATTCTAATCTCTTGTCCCTCGCCTTCTTCTTCGAATGGTCTTTTCTTCTTCTCCTGGATCTCTCTCAGCTCCTGTTAGAAAAAACATGAAATTTAACAGTCAGCAAAAATGAGCGTAATGCAAGGAACGACCGAGGAAGGACCGCAGAAATTCCCTTTTTTATCACGTGTCTGTTGTCGGAACCTTGATTTGGGGAAATGTGGGGGCGGGTGCTTTGCGAGATCCATACTTGTGTTTCTCTACGGCAGACTATGTCCTCGATGTAATGAAGTAGCTAGACTGCAAGCCGTCCTTTTTCAGTTAATCGAGCGAAAACTGGTTCGCTCGCCGATCGCGTATTTGCTCTCCCGCTCGACTATCCAGAGAGGGACTGCTAGTAGTCTATGAAGTAGCTTGAGTGTCTGGCTCGAAATAATTTCCCCCCATTAGGTTCAACCATGCCGCCACCATAATACATCATTACGTTAACGAAACGAGAATCGCGCTGAATTTTTCGACTTGAAAGCTAGCGGTTGGAAACCTGGTCTTTGGCGTTCTGACACTATTCCACAATTTCCCTCTCCCTACAGGATTTTACCAATACAAGGTGTATAATACAGGCATCCTCTTACCATCTTAGCGTATCTCTGGGCCTCCGTGACCCGCTCCATCAGTAGCAACACTTCTTCCTCTACTGTGGGATAAAGTGGAAGTTTCTTGCCAATTAACTGCTCGATACGCTGATATAGTTCTACGTCGTACCTGAAAAAAATAAAAAGAATGTTAAGTTCCAAGTTAGGGCAGTTGTCAAAACCAATCGTGATTTGTCTGCACGCATTTTCCCCGCGCTTGGCGCCAGCTGCATGTACTTGCTTTGAGTTCTGATTGGCTCATGCGATTGTCTGCCTCTGCTGTGATTGGCCAGAGTGATACTTACAAGGTCCGACGATTACTGTGGTTGCACCGTTTTCCCGCGCTTGGCGCCGATTAAAATTAATGTCGCGTTGTTTACGTTTGTTGTAATTGGCCAGATGCGAGCCTAGGTTTGGCTTCACTGCTGTCATTAAAGTCAGCCCAACTTACTGTGTGACGAAGGTGATAGAGCGGCCTGACCGACCAGCTCTTGCTGTTCGTCCAACTCGATGAATATAATCCTAAAAGAAGAAGAGAAGGGGAAAAAAAAGCTGTGTACATAATAAATAAAAATAAAATAAATCACTTAATTTAAGTGTCAAACGTATTTAGCATGGAGTACTAATTGGGGGCACTTTCCAGATCTAATTGGATTTTGGAAGTGTTGGTTTTTGAGGAGAGGGGAAAACCGGAGTACCCGGAGAAAAACCTCTCGGAGCAAGGAGAGAACATGCCAACAACAAACTCAACCCACATATGACGTCGCCTCCGAGTATCGAACCCGGGCCACATTGGTGTGAAGCGAGTGCTCTCATGCATCACTACACCATCCCTGCTTCCCAAGCATGAGTGTTTTTATACCAGCTGATTGGGCTTGATGTTTGTTCCAGTACAAGGTAAATCTATATTATTTTCAAGTTTTTATAGCAAAACAAGAATGATTTCGTACGCGCTACCTATTCTATTCTGATTTCACGTTCAGGACCAAGTCATCTGGGCCTAGTTGTTTGAAAGCCGATAAGCGCTCATCCAGGATTAAAATTTTATTTATCTTGTTTAAAAATGTTTTCAAAAGCTAATTTTGAGCGAGAGGTGAAGACAAGTTAAAGTCGGAATTGAAGGGCAACAGGTCTTAAGAAAAATTTTCATTAATTTGTTATTGACTGGATTCAAAATGACTGTAATCCTGGGTGAGCTTAATCGCGCCGCTTTGAACAACCCGGCCCTGGGGTTGGTAAAATATCCAATGGGAAGGAAGGACCAATATACTACGTGAACAAATCCAATGGCAGGACTTGATTGTCACAAATGGGTACCAGAAGATGCATATTTTCGTTTTGGTTCAATTTGACGCCATTACAGCAAACCAAAGAGGCAAGGGGAAGAACCGCGCCAACAATAGAGGGCATAGAACTTCTGGTAATGGTTCATGATGTCCGGGATGCCAATGTTTTAATTGGTTAAGGTCCTTAACATCCAGCGACCGAGCTTTATTTATACGACACACATTTTTAGTACTTACCTTTGAATGCGTTGGTATATCAAAATTAATCACCACATCCACATGTGGAATGTCCAGTCCCCTGCTTGCGACATCTGTTGCTATCAGAATTGAACGGTCCTTGGACTTAAATTTGTTTAAAGCACCCAGTCGCTTTGACTGAAAATCGAGAAGAAAAATCATGCACTTTAAAGTTGCAATACATTTGCCTTCACATACAAGTCTGGCTGAAACTGATTAATATATCTCAAGTTTATTTAATCTTGCAGAGGCTCAGTAAGTTTAAACATAGCAAGCTGCCCCTAATAGACAAGGCGTCTGTGTCGAGAAACGAAGCCTACGAGCAGAGAGCTTTCTTGAAGGCTATGCGCAAAGGGACCATAATTCTCCTCATCTCCCTTTCACTCTTCCTCTGGAGACGGGATTTTGATAAAAAGATGTTGTTTTGTGAGTCTTTGTAGCAAGCGATGGTGAGTAAATGAGTTCAACAGACTTGTTCCTGAAAGTGCATTGCATACAAAATACAACATGGTTTGCAGCAAGGTGACACCTTCAGAACTTTTTACTTTTCCTCAAGCATTAGAATACCACAAGTTGAAGGAACACAACATAGGCTGAGTGCTGCTGAGGACTACGTGATTGGTACCATTTATGGCACATTGTGGGTAAACATACAAGGCTGTCATTCAAGTTAATCTCCACCGTTATTACAAATTGATGTTATTAATGGAAATAAAGTCTAAATTTCAACTCTTTTAATAAAAAGTGGAAAGAAAATTTTGGCGCCACTGTTAACAGTCGACATTCCTTTGCATGCCACAATTGGGCAACTACACATGTCACAAAAATTCAAAATGGTGGTGCACGGGAAATTTGAAAGTGAAAAAAGGTGATATTCATATCCAATAATTATTGTTTTGTACACTAAAACAACATCTTGTGAAGGCGCGGTGGTCTAGTGGTTAGCGCGTCGGTCTTTCAACCTGAAGGTCGGTGGTTCAAGCCTGGTCTCTGCCATCCTGTCGTTTCCTTAGACAAGAAACTTTGCTCCAAGTTGTCTCTCTCTCCACCCAGGTGTATACAGCTATTTCAATTAACGTTGTCGGATGAAAGCTCAAAGCGACAAGCCAAGATAGTTGGGAGCGGCGCAAAAGAAACGTTTTTCCCGCTCGTCGCATCGCTCATTCGCGCCGTTTTTTTTTTCGTTTCGCCGCTCCCAACTATCTGCATACCTGGAACAGGTGCTCGGTTTACTCGTTCAGTCTTCTCTAGTATAGGCTTTGAGCTTTGAGCTTTTACCCGACAACGTTAATTGAAATAGCTGTATATAGAAACCGAGTTAAACTCCGGCAGTTGTGAGCAATTAGGCTTGTGCAGACTCACATTAAAATTTACTTTACAGTTATTATTTCCATCAATTTAATATCGATTTGTTGTAACAGTGGGCTTGGAATTTTCCTCAGCCATTATGCATTTGAGCACGGGATACTGATAGAAACAAAAAACTCAGGCCCCGGTTCCTAGAAAGCCAATTAGCACTAATCCTGGGTTAATTACCATGACAACTGAACTCATATGTTCTCTGGTGACAGTTAACCCAGGATTAGCGCTAAACGGCTTTCTAGGAACCGGGCCCTGGGCCCGGTTGTTCCAAAGCCGATAAACGCTAACCAAGGATTAAAAGTTAACCGAGGATTTCATTTCTCTACTTATAAAATGTTCTAAAAAGCTAATTTTTAGCTAAAGATAAACAAAAGTTAAAGTCAAAACTGAAGGGAAAAAAATTTTTGGAACAACTTTCACTGATTAGTTATTTAACTAGATTCAAAACTGACGCTAATCCTGGGTTAGCTTAATCGTGCTTTGAACAGCTCAGCCCAGATCAACATTTCCAAACTCTTCTCTGACGTTCAAGAATTTTATTTTTTCCTGATCATTTCCAGACCTGTGGTAACCCTTATTTCATTTCATTTTTTTATAATATTGACAACTCAAAAGAGTTTCTTTACCTGACTCAATTGTCCATGAAGAGGAACAGCTTGAAGACCAAGATTTCTCAACATCAATGTCACTCTCTGCACATTATTACATGTACCACAAAACACCATGAATGTGTTTCCAGCTAATTCATTGAGTACAGACACCAGGTAACAGTCCTGTATAGGGGAACGAGCACAAATATATAGATTACATCACGGGCAGTGCGGGCATACAATATTTAAGCCCGAGTTGGTGATGTATCAGTGAGATTGAGAGTGAGATTTCTGATACAAACAAACGAGTGCATAAATGCCGTTCAAAGACTGCCCATGCTGTGATTTGTTTATTTTATACATCTGTGATCGGATAAAATGCTTTTTTCACGTGCGAGAAAGTCGTTTCGCCATTCTGATTGGCTGCGAACCCTGAACAGGGCTTTCACATGCCAAATTTCAATAGAAAATCTCAATAAGTATGAAATTACCGGTAAGTGTAATACAAAACGTCTCCCGAACTTAAGGATCTGATCTACAGTGCACTGTTATATATTTTCATATTTTTATTTTGGTGGTGATGAGACCGCTAGCTCCTCACTGGTTTGATTCCTGTACTCAGCATCTTAACCAGGTTAAATTTGTTCAGTTGTTGGTTCTCTGTTTTTTTTTATCCCTCCTAAAACAACCCACCAATAAAGAAGCGGTGAGTGGAATAAAGCACTAAGTGACTTGTGATCAACTGCTTGATTCTCCTTCCAGTTTGTCTTGTATATGCTCATGTAACAAATGGAGAATTTGGTTTCAGATCAGGAGTCACTGAAGGACTTATTCCAGTTTGGGATAAGGCCCTAAGTGACTCCTGATCTATAGCCAAATTCTCCTTTTGTTATGAGCATATACAAGACAAACTGGAAGGAGAAGCTAGCAGTTGATCAGAATTCACTTTGGGCTTTATTCCACTCACTCCTTCATATTACAAATTGCCATTTGATCATTGCTGTAGACAACTTTTTATGATCATGACACTGCAGAAGGAAAAAGTAGAAACTCAAACTTTACCTTATATTTATTTGGAACAAACAGATAACTCTGTTGTAATTTGTCTACTGTTGTATATCTGAAAAGAGAAAAAAGTATGAGATTCAGCTTTAATGTAACTGTACTACAACTACAAAATGTTAACCATGTTCCAAATTTTAATTTCTGTCTAACTCTGAAAGTCTATTAAGTCGATTAAGCTAACCCAGGATTAGTGTCAATTTTGAATCCAGTTACATGTAATTAACTCAACAATTGAAAATGCTCCAAAGTTTTCTGCCCTTCAGTTTTGATTTAAACTTGTCTTCACTACTAGCTATAATGACCTTTTGAAAACATTTTTAAACAGAGAAACGAAATCCTTGCTTAACTTTTAATCTGGGATTAGCATTAATCGGCTTTCGAACAACTGGGCCCTGGGTGGGGGCAGACAATGTGGAGTAAAGTTTCTTGTCTAAGGAAACAACATGACACGACATGACATGACAGCTTTAGTCAAACGCGCTACCTCCACACCACCGCACCTTTACAAATTCATTCTTTTGTAATATATTATAATTTACGTATACATATTTGAAGGGCTCCCAGCAAGAATGTCCAAAGTTCTTTGTTGGGAAATTTTCACTGAAATTTTGAATTTTTGGCCTCAAAAGGGACTCACTTGCCAAAATTATGACTGGATCATGTAAATATGACTGAAAGGATTTCATCCAGGTCAACAAATCTTCTACCTTCGAACAGAATAAAAGTTTACCTTGAAAAGATACATAGGGTGTCCTGAGGCCCAAATCGTTTTCTCGAAGATGTGGATTTTCTTCCCTATTTTGGATCTGTTTATTTAATAAAGGACCTTTAGTTAACAATAATAAAGCATATTCATTAATTTGATAAAACTGTGCTTTTAAAGGTCTAAAACATACAATTTTAGTGAAAATTGCCAAAAAACATACTTAGGATGTTCTTGCCAGGATCCCTTCAATTTATACAAAAACTAATTTATACTTACTTTGTTGCAACCTCAACTTTGACTGGATTTTGTAAGGATGCTCTCTGAAGTTTTTGAACCTGGGAGAAAACACAGATAGAGAATGTTAAAAAATGGCTTGCGGATAATAATAAGGAAGATAGCGCATTTCATTCTTGACTACATTCATAAGCAAAGTGACTATTATGTAAACCATGTAAACAGTCCTCGTGTCTCATATCCTTGTATATCATTGGCAATTTTAGATATGACTTTTGTAATATGCTGTGGTTTAAATTTTTCTTGGTTTTAAAAAATTTCAAACCATATTATAGTTTTGGCCAAGTGTTCCATTGGCAAGCAATTTGCCATTACCTATTACTACAGTACTGCTCAAATGTAAGTTGGCAGTCCCTTGTGACTCGATCCTAGTGCCTCAAGACTAGATTCTCAAAAATTTTGAGGATCGAGTCTCCAGTTAAGTTTTGAGCTTTTCAAGACAAGTCTTTCGAGTTTCGAGAACTAATGAGCTTGTCGCTTGACTGATCGCTCGAGAAATAAATTAGACAAACAGACCACTCCTGCCCCGCAAGTGTTGTACACATGCAACCTTCAGGTCAAAGTAAGTGTGATCTACAAAACTTGTCAGCAATTGCTCGCTCTTTTTGGTGCAACACTTGTGCTTTTGAAGCAAAAACTAAGTTTCAAATACCAAACTTATTAATAAATTTTTTCATTTGTTTGCCTTTCATAAATTTTTATTTTATCAAGTTGAAAGAACAAGTAGAAGAAAACACTGTCAGAATACAACTGATCAGATGAAAACTGTTGACCTTAGAATACACATGTACATGTACATGTAGAACAAAATCTCAAGCCTGATCTACACATACATGTATATTATTTAGGTCAATATTCTTTGATCCCATGTACATGTAGTTGCTAAGCAAAAAAAATAATATACATTAACAAATTCAGTACCTTTTTGGTCATGGTTGCAGAGTATAAATATGTTCTTCTTTCTTTGGGTATAATTTTCAATATCTTGTCAACCTGCAACAATTTTACATGATTACAATAATTAATACAATCATACTGTACCATGTAGTTATTTTTTTTTCTTAATTTTAAATCTTCAGCAAAGATCTACTATCTACCTATAACACAAGTTTTTTTTTTTTTAAAAAAACACCATTTTCCATTTTAAGCACAAATTTGTTTGCAGTTATTAAACTTTTCCAGTTGAAATTCCTCAGTCACATTAAAACCCTCCAAACATCACCTGTGTTATCAGCTAGACTGATAGACTGACCGCAGCTAGTCAGACAATTTTAAGGTCTTACAATAAAATTTATCAATATTTATTTATTTCAAATAACAACTTGTACCCACCTCTTTTTCAAAATCAAGATTTAATATTCTGTCAGCTTCATCCATAATCTTAAAAAAAAAAATCAAACTATAAATTACAATCATATAAACAGGGTTGGAAACTTAATTTTGACATCACTTGCCATTTGGACGAGTGACTGTTAGAACTACAACAAAAATGAACAAATTTGTACATGTACTTGTCCAAGAAGATTTGACGTTTGTCTAGGCAAGTGAGTGAGTGGTAATGTCCATCTCTTCCAGGGGTGTAGCTAAGAAAACACTTAGCAAGCTCATTAACAAGTTCAGCTGGTTTTTCTGGCTTGTTCACCTACAAAATCTCCCAAAGTCTTTGTTTTCTAGTGAAGTTTCAGCCAGCGATAAGTTCTCTTTCAGGTGGTGAAATTAGCCGGTAGCCGGCTCTTAGCTACATCCCTGCTCTTCCCTGTATACAGCTATTTCAATTTAGGTTGTCGGATGAGAGTTTCAAGCGTACGCAACGAGACCGCAAGGTACTTTGGGATTTTTATGAATACGATGAATTGACCAAAGTAAATTAAAATGCCCTGTACATACAGCGAAGGCAATCATTTATGGTGGTAACATCCACCTCACTCATTGCACTAACCAACGCAAAAACCGCGAACTAAGCCAAGACCAATTTACGACTACCCATAGTAACTTGCGGTCTCGTTGCGTACGCTTGAAGTTCTCATCCGACAACCTAAATTGAAATAGCTGTAAATTTTAGCCACTAGTTATACGATGGATAGAATGTCAGTAACTTACCAAATACTTCAATGTTCTTAAGTTAAATCCTTTTGTGTTTTCCAAGTGATCTATCAGTCTTCCTGGAGATGCTGAATTCAAATGAAGTTATGTTAGTAATAACTTGTTATTAACCAAGTTGGAACACAAGACTGGTGAATGTCCCAAGTTGGTCGCAGTACAAACCAAGTGAAGTGAGGTGCATACAAAAATGTTAATTAAAGAGACACTGACTGCTGAAATGAGGAAATTTAGCGTACTGTATTTCTAGGTTATATTTAGAGAGAAAAAGCTTTGTGTATACCGGTATTTCTCCCGCGAACGGCAGGGATACAACTTTTGCTGCCTGCCGTTTGCCGTTTCTACATGAAAGTGAGTAGTTTTGCATTTGTCATGAACATGTGAATTATTTTCGAATTTTCTAGTGGATTTATTTAACAATTCGAGGAAAAGTAACGATAATCACCTGCAAGCTGGCATTATTGCTGTTTGTAGTTGAACGCGGTGCTTAATCTCTCTATTGCCAAATGCCACAAAATATAAAACTTTATTGGATAAAAGGTTACTGCAGAAGCCATAGTTTTGAGATACAATGCAGGATTACAAGGATGGAAGTCAGTTGAAGTGGATTACGGTTAATCAAATTTGATTTCATGACAGGCGGGTCAAGAAATCCAAATTGCCATTTGTGTAGAAGTTTGACTTTTTTTAGCCGTTTTTTTTTTGTCTCTTTTATAGTTGACATGTCTTTGCTTTCATCACTTGGGCACTTTTTTCTTCGTTTTTTTTTTTTAAGATGATAAAGCAAGCTAAGGCTAACTCCTGCCATAATAATGAATACAAAATATATCAGCTGGGACAAAGTCCCTTAGAATGGGCAAAATTTCCCAACTACAGGGGTATGGCCCAGAGCAGGTAAGGATAGGCTGACATACAAATCACACTACAATAATGTTTAAACATTATTATGTTTGCAAGATACTGTTAAGAAATGAATTGCCAAAACTACATTGACTACATGAAATGTAGCATTGTTACGCTGTTTATTATGCTTTACAAAGTGGTTCTAACTTTTGAGTCTGTGGATGAAATCCTAAAGTGTGACCATTCAAATGAAAGCTATTGAGCAGTACTATCCTATGGTACTGTTTATTATGCTGTACAAGGTGGTTCTAACTTTTGAGTCGGTGGATAAATCCTGGAGTGTGTCCACTCAAATGAAATCTATTAACTAAAGCAATATGAATAGAGAGGTGGAACTGAGGCAAACTCGTTAGAGTCATTAATTATATTTACATGTACCAACAGTTAAAACTGAATCGTCGTTTTTAATAATTCTTTAAAATAGTTATTTTGATCATATAGTTTCTTATTTTCTAAGTTCATTGTTTTAAATATTGTTAATAGATAGTTAACTTTTTTTTTAAACAGTCACGGCTCCCATTGAAGGGATTACCATGACTTAAATTAAATAAAAGTACCTATCTATCTACTGCTCAATAGCTTTCATTTGAATGGTCACACTTCAGGATTTCATCCACAGACTCAAAAGATAGAACCACCTTGTACAGCATCATAAACAGCATCAAAGGAAAGAACATGTTCAACTCAGGAGTGAAGAGTGCAAGACAAGTAGCCAAGATGAATGATGTCCTGCAGCTTACCTATTATAATATGTGGTTTCTTTGCCAGCATCAGTGATTGTGACATCATGTCTATTCCACCAACAATCACAGCTACATGTAATATACAAGCAACGATCAGTAAAGTTAGTATTTTACATGTACATGTATATTATAATATAGTCACAAAAAGATACCATGTAAGAGTACTGCCTTGCCAAATAATAAACGTTTGAAGTACATATAATTTACACTATATTTACATACATGTACATGTATTATTAAAAACCAGTACCATTGTTAATGAAAACACTTACCACACTTTACTCCAATACTTGAACCTAATGCTTCAAACTGTTCGGAAATTTGAAATGCCAGTTCCCTGTAAAGCAGGAGAAAAATCACTTTAAATTATAAAATTAATATAACTGCTTTCAGGGTTGATTATTAAACCAACCTCGTCACTTCAGGGGACGGGAAGAGACCCTGTGGACGAAGTTGACATTAAACTAGTTCAACTAAGAACTAAGATAAACCTTGATAAAGATGTAAGAAAATAATGTTCATCATGTTACGAACGTGGGGCAAAGAAAATAATCTGAGTTCACGACAGGCATCAACTTGCTATGACCTTCCACACCGGTCGGATGCTTTAACCCCGGGGGGACTCCCATATAAAAATGTCGGGGGTCTGCTTGTCAGAAATTTTCGTAAAACACCCTAAAAGGTACCAGAATTTCGTTTAATGGGCGTGGCTCAAAATAAATTTAACCCCTAAGAGGGACCAATTCTAGAACAACACGTCATATTCTGTCATATTTTTTCGTCTCATACCCTAAAAGGTACTGCGATAATTCTAACGGTACTTGTACTCATTTTAGATTTTAGTACCCTAAACAGTACCAATCTACAAATTTGGACCCCTAAAAGGTACGACGAGCATCCCTGTCATTTTGATATGGGAATCTCCCCGGGGCTTTAACCACTGAGCTACGGGAGACTCATGATGCGCTAGGCCATGGTTAGAGCATCAGTTATTCTGATCGGTGTATGGAAAGTCATAGGTTCGATTCCTGTTGAAGACCCAGATTTTTTATCTGTCCCACCCAACACAATTGCAATAAACATTACATCTTTATCATTTCAATACCATCTTTTTTTATTTATTATAAGACAAACCTTGTTGGAGTGAGAACAAGAGCATATAATCTCTGAGGATTTTCAAGTAATGTTTGTAGAACTGGCAGTGCAAATGCTCCTGTCTTTCCAGAGCCTGTTTCTGCTAAACCAATAATATCCTTTCCTGCAAAAATAATAAGACACCCTGTTAATATTAAGATCAGTATTAAAAATCTCTAAAATTTCTAATCAGGGGTTCTGACAGGGTGCGCAGATGCAGGACTGCACAATTCGGTCAAACCCGCACAATCCTTAAAAATCCGCACAATACTGAAATATTTGCTTACAATTTTAATTAAATCAGGTATTTCTTTTGATAACCAAGATTTCGAGAAACATATTAGGCTATTATCACCCCATTCTCCTTCCAAACAATTGAGAAATCCCTCGCTTTCCTTGAACAGCTCGATATAAAAACATCAAGGCGTTCTCGTTTTTATTAGTAGCATGTTGATATTTTTTCGAGTGCTTTCGCTTCCTCTTTCAGTTTAATATGTCGGGACCGAAGAAGAAACACCAGAGAAATGTACCGTCGTGCCAAATGAATGTCACTCTTATTTTCGCAAAGAACTGATCAAGTTTGCAAATCGACAAACAATCTACGGTATTAAAGCACTGGAACTTCAGATTGATCTGATCAGAATACTGGATTTGATTTTCAATCAAGTGAAAGACGTTTTCATTCAGGAAAATGCAAAACAAACATGCTATCAAATTACATTATTAGCACGCAATTTGCATACATCTTGGGGTTGTGTTTTTGCGGCAAACTTTCGAAGAAATTGTGTGAACCTTTACTGGAAATTATTCACACTACATAAAATGTACGGATTTTTCATAAAGGAACTCGCTCAGATCAGAAACATTTTATTTTAAGGTGGTATTTTGGTTTTACCAGATTGAATTCATTGTGTCACGCAATGTGATTTTGTTGAGACAAATAAACTTTGGTGAAGAAAAACAGCCGCAAATTGGTGATTGCTGGGTACATTTTAATCCCTGAAGTAAAACATCTATTATTTTGTATTTTTCATTTATGCAGAATTTCCACCCTGTCATATTTTTCTGGTCTGGCTAGAACACTGGTGATTGAATATTTGGTTGGTCACAGGATTGCATAATCCCGCACAATTTCCCGCACAATCGAAGTTATTTCCTGCACAATTTGCCCTAAAACTCCCAAACAATTTTAATTTTTTTCCAGCACCCTGTCAGAATCCCTGTCTAATAGATTTTTCTGTGATTTTCCTTGGGGAAGTTGCAGCGATTACAGAATGCACTTTGATCCACCACATTTACATTTGTCAGAACTCTTTGTAGAATGAGGTACTAGGCACTTTTGTCATTCAATGAGATGCAAATAAGTGGCCCTGTATTCTGGAAATGGAGCATTTCTGAACACTGCAGACTGGCTTTGTTGACAGTCATCAGAAACTGTTTACATTAACATGGACTAATTTTAAAATCTCCAAACTAAAAATAATGTTGAAATGCTTTTCATGGATTGAACTGATTAAATACATTGCCTTTTCATTACCTTGTAAAGACACTGGAATCGCTTCCCTCTGAATTTTGGTTGGTGATTTCCATCCTAACTTTTGGCATGCTTCACACAGTACATCAACAACACCCTGATAAAAACGTTGAATATTAGACCTTTCAGCTTTAGTTGAGAAGTAGGAAGCGCTAAAATAGAAATTAACGCATATGAAATCCTGTTACCAGGGATTTAAAAGTGACTTCTTCAGTTTCTTCTTCTTCGAACGTCGCCATTTTGAATCCACGTGATTGATTGCATGGCTCTGTAACCAGGCCAAGTACGCAGATGTAACCGGGCCAGCTAGTCTGTGAAGTCATGGAAACGGACCCAAAATGGCGGGTTACTTCTTGTGGAAGTTTATCTTTGCTCAGAGTTTAAATTTACGAGCTTTGCAGTTCTCTACCAAACTTAAATTTGTGGAGAAGGAAGTTTACTTTTGTTTTGGGTAGATTGGAAGGGTGTTTCTGGCTAATCATGTCTACACCAAGGGCGCGAATGCGAAGTGAACGCGAGACAAAGATGTCGGACGGCAATAAACCAGTGATTGGGCTTCGTCCAATCAAGGAAAGGAATAAGCGATCAGAAGCTATGATCGAAGAACAGGTAGATAAACTGCAAAGATTATACACCGTGTTGAGAATTAAAAAGCAAATTCCTGGACTTTCATACTGGCAAAGATTTATCTGTATCAGATTTCTGTCATATGATCTAGTTACTGCTGAAATAATTAGAGAAATTTAATTAATTAATAAACTTAAGCTTAATTGATATTTTGTTGATGATCACACTTAAAATATACAAAGCAGTTATAACTAGTTATGTACGGCCTAATTTAAGCTTAAACGTCTATATATTAATACATATGGTAAAACTTGTGTTCCAATCTTTTTTTGTCACCTAATGTATGGGGTCATACGGATTAACCTTTCTTTGTATTCTTCAAAGGCCACAGTTTTTACCTTGTTTCAGAATTTCTGATACAAGGTAAAAACTGTGGCCTTTGAAGAATACAAAGAAAGGCTAATCCGTATGACCCCATACATTGGTTAGGTTACAAGAGATTTTATATTAATCGGTTTCATTTTCTTCTTCTATGCAGTTGTTATTCATGAGGGAAACTCAAAATGTTTTACACCAAACTCTAGAAAACCTTGAAAAGGCTTTAACAGAGGTAAGAACAGTGAGTATAAGCTTGCTCATGAGCATAATTTTACTTAATCTCTCTTTGATTCGTGATCATTTCTTTTAAGGTGGCCTGAAAGGGTTTTCAGATCAGCTGCGTGCACACGTGGCATGTACTTGTCATGTATTGATGCAGCTTATTTTCCTATCAAAAAATAGCATGCGCAGCTCACCGGAAATGAAAATACTGCGTAACATCGTGTGAACCAGAAATCAATCATGCATAAAATATTCCTATTTTTCTGGAAAGTTTGTTCAGTGACCTATCCTGATTTAATCTGTACGCAAGCAGTATTCATTATTTCCTATCTTAAATGAGAGTTTGAGAAAAAATTATCCAGCGGAATTTTTTTTTAATCTGACAACAACCTTTTTGGAAACAACTTGATTTCCACTAGAAAGATTTTTGTCATAGTGCCAAAAAGAAAAGAAAATTAGTGGTGCTTTCCAAATTGAGAAAATCTAATAGGTCACCCGATAATTATAGTTTTAAAGATTGGTGAAAACTGAGTTTCAGAGGCTCTTTTCAGAGAGCTGTACTGTTGCCATGGCAATGGCTATGACATCATAAGCACCCTTAAAGTATTGCCTGTTAATAGGGTTGTATAGATATCCAACAGTTGTCCATATCATGGGTTGTGTCATTTTTTTAATATTTCATTTTATATTGAAAGCAAGCCTCTTTACATATGATAATAAATTAATGTATAAATACCGTAAAATTCCAAAATTAAGCCCCTCCAAAAATAAGCCCCTTATCATATGGTTCTAACTGTTTTTCTTTTGTTCTAAGAATAAAAATGTCCTTTGAAAAATATAATCCCACTGGCAGGTTTCGTAATTTTACAGTATTGTGCAGATGTACATGTAAGTAAATGTATTCAGTGTGCCACATCCACAAGAATTCAAGAAAAAATTGTGAAATTCTAGAAAACATTTCTAGTTGCCTGTGTATGTGAGAGAAGTTATGGATATGACTCCAGTCAAGTTCTCGCGCTCAACTGACAAACTGAATACAGTTTACTTAGAACTATGTCATCGCTGACTCACAGCTCCACATTATTCTCTTTGACTTTAGTTACAATTAATTCTTGTATTGACTGATGAATGCACTTGGTGAAAGTCGAGCTTGTGGTAATAATTAGTTTTATGTACTAGTTAATTACTGCAAGTCTTTGTCTGTCATCACAGTGACCATTCAACAACTTCAACTTATAATTTTTTTTATTCTTTGTCATTTTGTTTAGGATGAATTCCAAAGGGGTGAGGTGGTGTTACAGCAACTGTTTGATAAAAGTCAAGAATTGCTTGTTATTGTCCAGGTAATTTAACTGTATGATTGTACACTGTACATATAATAATTTTATTGTGAGTGTCATCTCAGTTATTACAGAGAACTTTTTGGTACTCAGAAAGTGCTGACTGCCTTATCTTTGAGATGCCGTTTATAAAAGAACAAAAACCATCACTGAAAGTTTAATGCGGTTCAATTTGCTCAAAGATATTCCAATAATGACAAAGCTGACACGCATGCAGGAATGCCATCTTCACTAATGATGATATTCAAAATCAACTTTTTAAATTACAACTTTGATACTATGAATGTTATTCATTGTCTCTATGGACACATCAAAACATGGAATAACTTTACAAAATGTAGTTCTTTCATGTATACATGTGCAGCTGTGTTTAATTCTAGTTATCATTTTTTGGCTATTATAAAAGTGAAAAATTGATATCTCATTGTTCCTTTAATTTCTAATTTTTGTAGGTCTTAATGAAAATACGAAATGAGCTTGCTCATGCCCGGATGGACCTAGAGAGAGCTATAAAGGCAAACTGTGGGGTAATATTTTTAACAGTAAAGAAACCAATGAAAATAAGTGTTTGTCATTAGAACATTTTTAATAAATATGTTTTAAAAAAATGACACACAAAGATACACATTGTTTTGTTGCAATATATAATGCCACAAAATTAACGGTGATTATTATAATTAGGAAGTTCCTCTTTGTATTGTATCCAGGTTGATGTGGCCAAAAAGAGAGTAAAATGGCTTCAAGACAGGCTGGAAAAAATTTTGCTTACTGCAAGAAGTTATTGTCATTTGTATAACAGATCATTACAGAGAAGCAAGGTAATCCTTTAATATCAGCTTTTAGAGGGACACTGTTACAAGGCACATGCGCAGTTTTTCGAATTGAAACTTGAATAGTTTGGCCTAAATTTTTCAAGTTTAACTGTCAATTTCAAAAATGGCGTTGAGTTTCTTCGTTTTCGACCACGACTGCCTCCACTATACTGGTCAACACCATTTTGAAATTGACACTTTAACTTGAAAAATTTAGGCTAAACTTTTCAAGTTTCGATTCGAGAAACTGGCGCATGTGCCCTCGTGACAGTTTCCCTTAAATAACTGGGTAAAAACAACATACATGTATAAATAGGCTAGCCTGACAACAAAGCACCCAAGGAAAGGACTCAGCTAAATATAAACAAATCATGAATTATAAAGTTTGTTTTTAATTTGAGGAGAAGGAGTATTTGTAAATTTAATATTGGAAAAAAATGACGTTACATTTTTTTTGACACCATTATATTACAAAAGTCATGTCACCCTCAAAAAGAGAGTTTTTCCTGAAAAATGTGTGGGGCAGCTTATTTGGCCACCAAAATCTCAAAAACGCCTTCCCTTCACAAGATTACGAAACATTCTCCTATCTTTGAACACAGTTAAAATGAATTTTGAGAGATTTCTTTAGTTTTGATATAGGCTGCTCAGGAAGTCAAAATGTTAAGTGCATTTCAGTTATCTATAATTTTTCATTTATAATCCTCTTTGATTTGATTTTCTTTTTGAATATTATAATAATTATTGCTAAAAATCACTTTCCTGTTTCCAGACACCCCAATTTCAGACACCCCAATCTGGATTAAAAGATCAAATTTCCGAGCGGGTGTGGAACAAACTCTCCAAAGGCCAACAGCAGATGTTGCTTGAAAGTGAGAAAAAAAAGCCCAGTGTTGTGGATGACAGTCATGCGTCACCCATTGTGAAGGAAATCACAAAAATGCAACTACCGCAGACTGATTCAGCAGGTCAGTGTGTGTTGTTAAAACAATACCATAAAATGCCGGTATTACAATGCAAGCCCTATGCTTACAGGTATACAAATTTGTAAGGGTTTTTTGCTGGGCTTACATGTATAAGCAGGGGGCCTGTATCTCGGAGAGCTTATAAGCAGCATTAAAAAGTGTTTCAGAATGGGCTGATATTAGAAATAAACTGAGACTAAACATACATCATTATCAAGGAGGAGGGGGGGGGGGGGGGTTGAATTTTTTCTCAACATTGTTATCAGATATGTGTACAGTGTACATGTATGTGCTCTCAAGTTCAATAATAATTATTTATTTTTAGTAGAAAAGCAAAAAAAAAAAATAACAGAGCCAAATAGGTCTTTTATGCTATTCTCTATACAGTGTATGTATTAAGTAATGATCCGCATAAGAAGGATAGTGCTCAACAGCAATGCACGATGGAATGTCAACTTTTTTCATTGTTTCAACTAGTGATCTCATTGGCCTAGACTCAAAAATCGCTAAAAAGCTAAGGTTCAAGGTATCAAAAGCCAAAGTTTTTAAAGAAAAGTGTGAAGCTGAAGAGCAATTTGCAGAGGAGAAAGGAATGGGGGGGGGGGGTCAAAACCAAATAAAATTCCATGGGAGGGGTATGGATAATTTCTGTAATGTCAACACAATTTATATTTTCTTTTTATTATAGAATCAGTCACAGTGGAGATTGAGATCAGCAATGCAGAACCTCGGGAAGAGTCAAGCCATCCTTTGATCATCAGAGATGACGCACAACAGACTGATATCACAGGACCTATCAGTGAAAAAAGGTACATGTTAATGAATTCTTGAAAATAAAGTTAACTGGTGAGTCCAATATTTAGCTATACATAATAATTTATTTACTCAGTCAAATAGTCTGAAATCCAGAATAAAACTGCTAGAAGTCCCTCTCTGGATGGTTGAGTGGATGAGCAAATCATGCTATTAGCGATTGACCGAGCAAGCAAGCGAAAGTAATGCGAGCTGAGGGGGCTGCATGGGGAAGAGTTTCCTCTCGGCTCATTCGCTCATTCCAGTCTCGTCAAGCTTGTTTACATGTACATGATTTGCTCACCTGGTCAACTATTAACCCTTTAAGCCCTAAGAGTGATCAGCATCAAATTTCTCCTTGTAATATAATTGCCTTATCAATATCCAAACAATTTCTCCCCACTGACTGACAAGTCTATAAATCTATTAATCGCTATTAAGTTTTCTTTCACATTGTAGCAGACTGTACATATTTTTAATAGTTATTTAAGAAAATAATTGTAATATAATTTCTTAATTAAAGAAGTTGCATATACACACTTACTCAACTTGATTTGTATTTTGTAGAAAACAAAGGAAACGGTCAGATGGTTCCAGGGGCAGTGGTAATAAAACTGGTAAATCAGGCTCAAACAACTTGATAGACCTGTTACTTCCAACCAGTCCACAAGATCATCATTCCGACCAAGAATCTTTCACCACTGTTGAACCTCAGTCAGAGCCAGAAGACTTTGTTGATCATCGATCTGAATCCATCTTAAGTTCAGTGGGTGTTCATGACAAAGAGGAGACTGAATCAGATGATAGGAGTGTTCCAATGCTGGAAGTATTTACAACAGAAGAAAGTGATGATGAAAAACCAAATCGTATTACCGGTAATTGATTTTGAATTTCCATAATGTCATGATGACGATGAACCCCCACCTGGACACTCCCACATCAAAGAACCCTACCCATACCCAGACACTCACTCATTTAAGAACCCCCCCCCCCCCCCACCCCAGATCCGAATCTTCAAATCCAACATCATCGCAGTCCTCCTGACAGTAGCAGATGCAAACAGACTGGATACCTTTCTTCACAAATGTCTCCGGAGGGTCATGAAAATTCTTTGGCCAATGCGTGGTGGCTAATGTTAAAATACGGAGAAGAGCAGGAGTTGAAAAGATCAGTACACAAGTAAGATAACAGCGATGGAGTTGGATATGGTCATGTTCTGTGGATGGCACCAGATCAAAACCCACATGTGCCACTCACCTGGGCACCAGAAGGGAAGGGAAGACATGGAAGACCAAGGGAGACATGGAGGAGGATGGTGGAGAGAAAACATACCGAGATGGGATCTGCATCCTGGGTGACAGTGGCAGTTGTGGCCAGGGATAGAGCGAAGTGGAGGCACCTCATTTCTGGCCCTATTCCCCACTTGGGGAAAAGGAACTAAACAAGTGACTCCCTACCTGGACACTCCCACGTATAAAAGTGATGGTTGTTTTCACAATATTTCTTGGTCGTAAAAGTTAGCTGCATCACAAAATTTCCCCTCGTGGAGATGCAGTGGTGTATCTGGTTTAATAGCATGTTGGAGTTCAGAAGATCAGTGGTTCAACACCAGTGGTCTCTGCATTCTGTGTTGTTTCCTTTTAGACAACAAACTTTGCTTTACACTATCTCTCTCCACCTACAACCGTGGGCAAAATAGCTTGGGATACTTAAGAATCAAAATACTACACGATGACAAATTTTTTTGAAGAGAGAAACTGTAGCATTCCATATCCTGGTCCCCCCTCTCCCCCAATACAAAGTTGAGACATTGTGGCTTGTTTATATGCATAAAACTCAACATTGTATGACGGGTGGGGAGGGGGAGGTAACGACAAAGACAATTTGTCGGGAAAAAGGTTAAGTGTCCCAAAACATCTCACCAGGATTGTAGGTTTACAAATGGGTATGGCAACATAATGCCGGGGGGGGAGGGGGGGATGCTATAATGGACTAGCATTCCACCCAGGGGGGAGTGGCAATACTCTAGTAGTTGCTTTATGCTACAGACTCTGGGTTAAGCTCCAGCTCTCTGGGTCACCTGTGGCTAATGCCTAATCCTTTTTATTAAAAAGGTACCCCAGTATTTACAATAAGCTAAATTGGGGACAGGAGGGTGGGGAAACATTGGAGGGGGCGCATTGTACATCTATGGGAGGTGGGATTGGCAGGATATAGGATTATAGACACAACAGAACATATGTTTAACTTCCGGTAAAATGTTTAAGTTAATTCAAGTGGTCAGAGCTCAATCAGGTCAAGCAGTTAACTTCCACACCTCGAAAAATTAATTATAAATATTCCAAAAAATGATCATTTATAGTGGTTATACACACTCTTAATATTTACTAGAGTAGACCAGATGTCAAGTTGATAATAATGTGTTGTAGGTCCAGAGCTTTCCCAAGACGTTACTGCAGTTTCAAAGATGGATGCAGTGGAGGAGGAAGGTGATGTTGATGATGATGAGGTTAATGCATACTGGGGCTCAGATCATCATAAGTTTGAGTGGTCAGGTTATATGCAGAGCCTGGATCCACGTTCATGGCATGCTCTTGGACTTGGTGTCCCTGAAAGCTTCTTATCAAGAGGTTTGTGTTCAACAAGATCACTGGTGCTGATTTGTGCTAGCAGCTAAAATACTACAGTTGACGATTTGATAGGGTAGGACTGCAGATTTTTCCAACGGCCAAATCAGATGGACAGATAGACTTGCCACAAGTCGACCTTCGTTTTTTTTAGTCAAGTTTTATTCAATCAATTTGCGCATGGAATTAAGTTTAGTCGCGAAGGAGAACCTAACTTAGCGAAAATGAGTATTGGAAGGGACTTGTGGCAAGTCTAATGGGCAGATAGCTCATACCACACCAGTATTTAGCCAATTTGTTTTTGTAGTCAACATGCCACTTCCATGATCTGCCATGCCTAAATTTTTTATTGTAACACACTTGATCATGAGCTTGGGACAGGAACCGTCTAAGTTAACCACTGTGAGATATTTCCTGTTCATCGCTTTAGCTTTTGTTGTGAACTTGTGACTGGATATAACAGTTGAAGGTAATTTGTTTCTCTTTGTGTAAAAAAGCAGAAAAGCCAAATTTTGACCCAGAGTTACCTTGGAAGGAAAAGCCTATGAAAGTTAACAGCGTCATTGATGTACATGTAAGTATGGAGTCTATTTATTGTAGACTTTTTTATATATCTTACAGGTCATATTTTTAGTATTAATTTTATTTAAAGGGTGACTTTTATTTTGCAATTCACTGGTAGGCTCCTGCTCCCAAATATTTGATAGTAGGTACAAATGTCAGAACAAATAAATGAATTAATACACTTGTATTATAAAATGAAGGGGTGAGTGGAATAAAGCCCTGAGTGACTTCTTATCAACTGCCAGATTCTCCTTCCAGTTTGTCTTAGCTTGTATATGCTCATGTAACAAAGGGAGAATTTGGTTTCAGATCAGGGGTCACTAAGGGCGTTATTCCAGTTTGGGATAAGGCCCTAAGTAACACCTGGTCTATAGCCAAATTCTCCCTGTTACATGAGCATATACAAGACAAACTGGAAGGAGAATCTAGCAGTTGATCATGATCAGAATAGACCATTTTACAGTTGTCTTCTTAGTGTCCTGGCCTTTGAGTGAAAGCGAGGTTGAAGTTGACCTTGTTTTGATACAGACCTTGGAGCTTTTCAGATGTAAATTTAGCTAGTTAGCATGAGAAAAGCATTATTAACATATGAAAGGCAGAAAGGTTTGTATCAAAGCAAGGTCACCTCCAGCCTCGCTTCCACTCAAAGGCAAGGTCGCCAAGCATACAACTGTAAAATGGACTATTCACAAATGCTTACTCGCAAAAGTTTGCTAGAGGATATTTTTCAGACTCGCAACTTCCAAAAACCACTCACATTTTGCGAGTTTGCGAGTGCCAATTTCGAGCCGTGACATAGGAAAAAAAACATAAAAAGCTTTTTGTTTTGATCTCATTAAATTTTAATATGTTCCATTTACATGCTAATGACTGCTACATGCGGTAAATAGGTTAATGGTTTTTTGTATTTTTTCTTTGGGCAGAAAATTGCTTTGGATAAATTGCTGTTAAGACTCCATAAAATGTATGATGCTATTGGCCAAGCAACACAAACAACAATTGACCCGGCAACAAAAGATGAAAAAATTGAGACAGTCATGGGAAAGCTGGAATGTAAGTCATGTTCCACTGCTTATTTTCATTAATTACCGGTAACCATTTTGACATACACAGTCACATAAAAAAATTGACCTTTACATTTTGTTATTCCATGACTGAGTGCTCCTGTCATTGTGCAGTTCCAAAAAATTTCTATACTCCCCCATGGCCAAGGAAGGTTTTTTGTTAGCACCCCCCGTCCCCCCAGGAAATTCCAGTTTAGCTTCGTACTTTGCTTCTAAAATGTTGGCTTTTAAGACCCCGCTCCCCCTAGGAATTTCCAATGACCTTCCATGGGGTGGGTATGGATTTTTTCTGGAACTACGCATTGGGAGTTGCATGTGGTTATTTTTCTCCTGTGCCCGCCTTGAATAGCCCTTGCTAGTTGATGCACAAGCTTTGTAAACTAATTTGAAATAAAACTTGTTGTTGTTGTTGTTGTTGTCAACGGAAGGGTGCCTGCCTCACATGGGCCTACCTTTCTGCCCATTCATGACCTTCGATTTCCCATTTGGGTTTCCCGCTCATGTGTATATTTATTTAATTTATCTTGTTTTTTGGTTGTTTTGTTTGTGTAACTAAGATTTGTAGCAGTAATTATCACTTGGTTTCTTGTTTTTTTTTTATTTAGTTGAGGTGGAAGGTGCAGGTTCAGTGATGGAAAAACAGCAGGTACATGTATATTTAATCCTAAAATACAATTTTTGATTTTACTTAAAAGAGGAGAAAAGCTTCTAATATAGTGTGATAGTTGTCAGGGGTATAAATATAAAAATTTAGTTTTATTGTAACATTGCACATGGAGAAGATAACTTCCAGTTTTAAACAAGAAAACCACATTGCTACATGCAGGGTATTCATTAGGCATCGGAGATCGGAGAATTCTCTGCCTACTACGAACAATTCTCCGGCTGAATTTTGATGGAAATATGTAGTAGCTATCTTCGCTCCTTCATAATATTCTCCTGTTACTTTACACTATTCTCCTGCTACTCAAATTCTTAATGAAAACCCTGTACATGTGTAGAAGATTTTAGTATTGTTATGTTGTCTGAGGATTTTTAAAAAAGTTAAGATATTTTTTTTCTATCAGGGCACACAGTCAGTGATATCAAAACAAGCCAGTCATGTCAGTTTGCCACGTATTAGCAGTACAGTGGCTGGACAGAAAAGCATTTCGTCCATGGAGAAGTACCCCATCATTATACATGAACCTACAGCTGTCAGGACTGCGCCACATGTATTTATTATTTTCTGTAATTTTTATTTTATTAACATAATAATCATTACTAGATTACAGTTTAGGATATACAGCTGTATATTAAAAATATCTAGTAATTAAGTAAAGAAAGGAAAAGCAAAAACAATGCTTTGTGTGTTACAAACAAAAGACAAAAAAAGTAACAGTTACAGCAAAAGTCATTAGAAAAATAGGGTGTTTGCGGAAAACTGCAAGAAATCTGGCCAGCAAGGTACCGGTATCTTATGAACCCATTATATCTCTTCACAGGTCCATAAAGCAGTTATTGCTGTAACAGTTTTTCTCCAATTGGCAGAAATTTTCCAGAGTTGACCTACACCTTATTCCAAGTCAGCTTTACCTTCTTTAAATCTGTCCCTCAGTCACCCTAATTTAATTGCTTAATTTTGTAACTACAGTGTCTGTAGCTTTTTAATCTTTTAGTATAATCTAGTATTTCATCTTTGCCTTCACCTAACTCTTTCGTGCCTTACAGTAAGTGGCACATAATTTAACTAAAAAGGTATATATTTTAAGTTTCTTGGGTAGGCACCTTGCATGCTGAGCTTCGCGTCCCATTCACACATTTTCCCTTTGTTACATCTTATTGTGTGGTTCCAGAAAATATCCATACCCGCCCCATGGAAGGTCATTGTAAATTCCGAGAGGGAGGGGGGTCTCAACAGCCAAAATTTATAAGGGAAAGTATGAGGCTTAATTGGAAATTCTAGGGGGGATGGGGGGGGGGGGGGGTCAAATGAAAAAACCTTCCATGGGGGAGGTATGGATATTTTCTGGATCAACACATTTACTAATTTTGTAAGCTTGTGTCTAATAATAGAAAAACCTTGATCTGATAGGATTATTATTGTTTTAGATCTGTCGACAATTTATTTTCATTACTCTAACCAGTCAGTAATGGCATGTTTGCATGGTGCTGACCTTGATCTCCTCCTTTTCCTTGATAAAAATACCCTAGTACTGGTCGTCCAGATTAGTGATGGTCCAGCTCCCTCTAGATATTGATCGATGCCCTCTCTGTTGCTTTCTGGTACTTTCAATACAAAACATGCTTCTTTGCTATAACAGGCTAGGGCTCGAAATTAAAAAAAAGTTCTCAATTATCACAATTTGCGAGTAATTCCTAAAATTGAGTCGCAAAGTTCGAAAATTTTAGTCGCAAAAAAGAACTACCGGCCACTACCAGAACCGGAAATGAGAAACTAGAAATTTCTGACAAAATCTGAAAAAGTGCTCCATGATACACTTCTAAACCGTGTTAATGGAGCATGAAATTGATGATTAAGTCACACAACATTCAACGTGAATTTCGCAGGATTTTTCAGATAAAATTAATAAAACTACCAGTTACAAGTAAGACACGAGACTGTCGAATATAATTCCTTTATTAGCTTGGCCGTAAAACAGTCGCAAAATCGTGACTCAGACAAATTTTAGTCTTAAAAGTGAAATCTTTTGTTGCAAATGCGCCTGATTAACAGGCGCAATTTCGAGCCCTGTATAATTTGTTTTATTGTGCACATCTACACTGTAAGTGCATGATTAAAAACACCAGTCCTGTAGATTAGCTGGATGTGTTGTGGTTTAATTTTTTTTGTTTTGGTGGGTCAGTTAACAATTTTCAAACCAGTTTCATTTTTTCATTTTCCTTTTAATTTTTCTTCATTACCATAGTCTGAAGCAAAATCAAACTGGTTTGAAAATATTTAAGCCAAAACAAAAACCACAACATATGTTTGTGCACCTCTACCCGATCTCTGGCACCAACATTTCACGGAATACCAACTTTTCGTGCTAAGTATACTTTAACTTTATTTAATTTGTAGAATCGCCAAAAACTCTATCCACAACACCCTTCTGTATGGTGTGATGGTCTGGACAGTAGCTACAGATTGCCCGGAATTGTTCAAGTAAAACAACCTAAATTTCACAGTTCGAAAAGCGTACTAGTGCAGGTTTGTGTTTGAGCGTAATGCCAGACTTGTATATATATATACCCTCTATGTTTAAGTTGTGTTTTGTGATTTAAAGTGCCTATCACCCCTAGAAAGTTATTTTCAGAATCAACTCTATGTAAATGGTAAAATATTTCTTGTTCTGAACGTTGTGTTAGTGAGTTACCGGAGATTTGAATTTACAAAATGCTAATTAGATGTTGTCAACTCGGGAATCATTTATTATACAACTACTTGTTTTCACCTCCAAGTAATTTTTTTTTACGAATCAATTGACTATCCACAGTTTATTTTTAGTATTATCTAATTAATTATCCTCGAGCCGTAAACTGCGCACTGTAAATTGGCGTAGAAATAATGGCAAAGTCCCGTGTTGACGTCATCTAATTAGCATTTTGTAAATTCAAATCTCTATAACTCACAAACGTGATGCTCAAAACAAGAAATATTAATTTTTACCATTCAACTATTCAATGTACATAGAGTTGATTCTGAAAATAACTTTCTAGGGTGAGTGGAATAAAGCCCTAAGTGACTTCTGATCAACTGCTAGAGTCTCCTTCCAGTTTGTATTGTATATGCTCATGTAACAAAGAGAGAATTTGGTTTCAGATCAGGGGTCACTTAGGGCCTTATTTAAAATAATTGCTAATATCTACATACACATACATGTATTCAATTATTAAACTTAACTATTTTTAACTACAATTTATTAATACTATATAATTATTAAGCATGCATGTATTAAATAACTTTTTATTTTATTTCCAGTCAAGGTATTTGCCAAAAAATGAGCCTCAATTATTGTAAGTTTCGGTTACATTTTGTTGTGATAGTTGTTTAAAACTGAACATTGTATTAGTTATATGCATGCATGAAAAATGTCTGGTTCCCAAAAAAACTACAGGTGTATGATACATGTCAGTAAAATTAAAAACAACAAATTAGAAAAACTGATAATATTGAAATGATTAACCTCATTTTTTTGGAAAAACTACCTGGTTATATGTAATGTTTACTACTAACACAAGCGGGAGTGTTGTATCGGCCTATACAATCACGAGCCGAAGGCGAGTGAATGTATAGTGCCGATACAACACGGACGCGAATGTAGTAAACAACTTGTGAAATTCACATTCACATGTAAATTAGATACAACCACTTGTGAGTTGTATCTGGAATGCAAATTAGATACAGCCACTCGTGAGTTGTATCAAGATTGTATCGGCCTATACAGGGTAATCATGTGATTGTAATGGCTCATTTCTATTTGTTAGTACCCTTATGAATTATTAATGAATTTTACAAATATTAATTTAATTTACTAGTCTAATAGATTAAGATGTATAAAATTCAACATGAAAAGTGTCACAGTTGAATAAATACTTTAATAACTCCTGCTGAAGAGAACATAAATTTTGTAATGGCCATCAGCCACAAGGTGATGATATTATTATAGGCAAATGAATATACTTTTTTGACATCCTGTTCAATTTCAAACAGTGAAGTAATGATTTCTTGTTCTACCATGTACTTTAACAGTAACATTTTTTCATATCCACTCATTTTTGCAGAGAGAAGTCAGACCTGAAGCCATCAATGGTGTTGAAGTTAGTGACTGCACTGAAAGGTATCTTATTTACAACATTGTTAACATGCTTGTTTATTGTGGCCCCATTCCACATTACTTTTTCTATAAGTACCACACCAGGACCTCAATCCTCCACCCCCACTCCCACCGATCTCCCGCCAGTGATTTTACAAAATAATGCAGTTTTTGTGCATCATTTTCGCATCTCTTTAATGCCAATTTCTTTACAGGGTTTGACATGGAAAGAGAACAGACTGAGCTGTTGTTGGATCCTGAAGGACCAAAATGGAAAAGAATTCAGGTATCAGCTGTTTTTTTTAAAGACCTTTCACTCCTGAGAAATTAAAACAAACAAAGATCCCAAATTATTTAGAATACTGGCCTGGGTTATTCAAAAGGCAGATAGCAATTATGCACCGGATAATCACTGTCCACTATCCTTTGTGTTATCCACTGGATAGTGATTTATCTGCCGACAGTCGGCCAACAGTGGGCTGACTGTCGGCCGACTGTCGGCCAACAGTTTTTTCCATAGTGGTAACCATTTGTCGGGCCGACAGACGGCCGACTGTCGGTAACATGTTGGCCGACTGTTGGTAATCTGTCGGTAAGTTGTCGGTAGACTGTCTTTTATTTCTACTTTTATTTAGCAGCACGCACAAAATCAATTATTGCGTAAACAAGTTAATTAAGAACACATGATTCAGAACGATTGTGTTTAATTTTTTCTTTCACTAAATAAATATTGCCTCAGCTCTTGATCAAATAAAAATCTTTCATTGACATCTATACCGATTATCTTACTGCACACTGCAAGTATCACAAAATTCACTCATATGTTGGTTATCTGTTGGTTATCTGTCAGCCGACAGTCGGTGGAGGTGAGCTGTTGTTCACTTTTACCAAAGTTAGAGTCAATCTCAACTACCGGTACATGTAAAGGTTTTGCTGTGAGAGAGGAAGAATTAAATATTTTATTAACCCTTTTACTCAATCTAAGGGCTTGCTGTTAGCCACTTACGAACATAACATTCTTCCTTTTTTCAGACTTTGTTAGGTGAAGGAGGAATTTTGTCATTAAATTCAACAATAGCTACAGAAGCTGCAAAGGTAAGCAATTGGATTTAGTTATTTTAAAAAGATAGTGTAAACATTCATCAGCAGCAAATTAAGATGCTCAAAAACATACAATAAAATTAAGTACCGGTAATGGTCCTAGTAAGAACTAGGCAACCCAACGGCAAGGAATGCAGAAAGGTGTTAATTGTGATATATTGTTGAAACGGTCCTCTTCATTGGCTAAAACATGAAAATCTACTATCACTTTGTCAGATACTGCATTTATTTCTCTCTAGTTTACTTACTGATTCCCTTTTAGTGAAAACTATTCTGGGTTTTAATGCAGCAAAATTTCTCTGTGGGAAACATGGAAAAATAAAAATAAAAAATTAATTAGATTTAAGCCTTTCTTGGCCATTGTTTTGGAGTCTCATGATTGGATAAAATTTTGTAACACAAAAGAAATATCACTTTAAAATAAAGTTTCAGTACATTTTATTTCAAAAACATGTTGTTCATAGGTTGATGGATTCTCAGTAAGAAAATATAAACAATCGTATGTGGGGAAAGCGAAATGCGACAGAACAATACAATATTGCCTAGTTCTTACACGCATTGTTTCTTAAATGTCTACATCTTTTTGTACTTGGTACTTTTTTTGTTACTTTTTACCAAATTTTCTTACAACATCATGTGAAAATTGTGTTATGCTGGCAACAGGACCTTTATGTTCATTGGTAGTGTATTTGTTGTGGTTCAAATTTGTCTTTGGTTTGAAAATTTTCAAACCAGTTTAATTTGTCTTTTTCTGTCTCAGATTCATTATCATATTCTGAGACATATTAAGACAAGAAACTGGTTTAAAACTTTTTAAACTAAAGAAAAATTTGAACCACAACATATTCTTATATCCAACTTAGTTTTCTTTTTCTTCTATCACTCAGACTATTGGTCTGTTGAATTGCCGTGATAAATGTGTGGTAGATACTCTCAGTAACGTGGTAAGTATACTTGGATATTTTTTTAAACTACTTATTACGGGTGTGGACAAAACCTGGGCCCAGGCCCATGGGCTAGCCCATGGGCCACCCTATGGGCTACCCTATGGGCTACACTATGGGCTGCCCTATGGGCTACACTATGGGCTGCCCTAAAAATAATAAAATAATAATAAAAAATAATAAAAGTAATAATAAAATAATAATAATAAGTTAATAAGTTAATTCTCAACAACAACTATTATTATTTGGGATTTTTTTTCCGGTTGATCAGTCGATTTTTCGGTCAGTTGTAAACATTTTTGTAAATTCCTCTGACCAGTGAAATTTGGCACACAACAAATTGTATTATACAATTCAATTGATCAATAGCTTTGAACCAAAGGGTTGCCTAAAATCGTGTGCGTGGTTTCCCTCAAGTCCTCGAACAACTCATTCCCAGGTCTCTCTTCTTCTCGCGGGGGGGGGGGGGGGGGGACGAAAGAGGGACGAGAAGAGAGACCCTGACAACAAGGCTTGAAAATTACGTGTCTGTGAATTGCAGCTCTCCGCGTACTTTTTCGACTTACATATTTTGCTCAAACTAAGCGGCTATTTTCCTGATGTTAGTCTAATTTTGGTGCATTTTTCGAAGCGTTTCACGGAAACCAAAATTACCAGTCACAAAAATACTCTGTTGTCGGAATTCCCAAACTAGGAAGTGACGTTTATATGTTGTCAATTTCGCTGACCTTGCACAGGCACGTTTGTATAGCAGTGGGAAATATTTCATTCCATGACGATTCTAAAAACTCACGGGTTACCGCTGCATTAACGAGTTATTTTTGTGGTTTTTCTTTGTATCAACGACTATAGACATAGCGTACCTGCTAAAAAGGCCAAGTAAGCACTGGCTTACAAGTTTTTTTAAATTTAAATTTCGGCAAAAACTCTTTATGGGCCCGACGGTAATCGCACTGAGAAAATTTTAACAGGTTTTCTCAAGAGTGACAAGTGAAGTCCGTCGGAAAAGTCAGCAAAGAACTAGGCACAACTGGAGTACTTTTTGAATAGCCGTTACATAAATTTTTTCAGATACGATAAAAAAAATAAAATAAAATTTTACTTGTGTTCAAGCGTACCTTTCAAAAAAAGTTGTTATTTGCTAGTGCAGACAACTGTGCCCGCAATTTCAAAAGCGCCGCGGGTTCGAAAAAAAAAACAACATGAAAACCTTCAGCACTATAAACCGTAGCCAATTCATTCGTTTCTTGTCATACATGCATGGTACCAAAGGGCAGAATGCAACAGATCGATTGAGCACGTACAAGCACCACATGTGGTACGGTATCTAAAAACAGTTAGTCATTTTTAAAAACCATCTTCATTGCTGTGAGATACAATTAAACAACGATGTTTTGTTTTCCGTGAAAGGTGAGATGTGCGAAAAAACCGCAAAGCGCGGTCTGGGGAAAAAGATCTCGCAGAACGCACTCTGTTTCCTGCTTTATTTTTCATTATGATTGTTAAAATCAACAACTGACACACCAAAAAATGTTATAAATTTTTTTAAATTTATTAATAATTAGCAACATAAAACATTAAAATTATTGATTTTATCATAAGTCAATATATTTCATATATGTTTTTTTATTTATTTTTATTTTTTATTTTTAGGGTAGCCCATAGGGTAGCCCATAGGGTGGCCCATGGGCTAGCCCATGGGCCTGGGCCCAGGTTTTGTCCACACCCACTTATTACCCTGTAAGCCCTAATATCAAAATTTAAATTCTCATTCTTGTCCAACCTATAAATTTCCTAATCAAGTAGTGGAGAGAAATTGATTGGATATCAGGAGAACTCATCTTGTGTGATCATGTCCTTAACCCTATTCAGACTGGGCTTTTTTAGGCAATCTGTGACTGGGGGGGGGGGGGCTCCTCGGACCCCCCTTCATATCTCTGGAACCAGTAAGGCTAGGACCATGAAATTTTCACGCAATGTTCATCTCCATACAAGGAAACCTGACACCCAGTTTTGACCTGCCACACCCAATTATGACATCACAACGACATCATTTTTGTTTTTCCGCCGTTTCTTTGATATTTTTTCATCCAGATACTTAAAATATCAAATATAACTGTAAAATCATCTCTTTAATATTAAAACATAATAAATACAAACAAGGACACACTTGTAAGGCGAGAAAAAGCAAAAAAAGGCGATAAAACTATAATTTTGAAATTATTGTCCGCCATCTTGGATCCGCCATCTTGGATCCGCCATCTTGGATTTTCTTTATTTTTCGTTTAAATTAAAATTTAAAAAATATCTAAAAGAGAAAAGGATCAGAATGTATAACACACGTATCAAACTAATGTCTATTATCCAAACAATGAACTTAGAAGCGTTATTTAATAAATAGTACAACATTTTTCTCTATAAGTAAAAGAGAGCAAAAATCTGCCTACCCCTCCCCCCCAAATATTTGATGTTAAAAATTTTTTATGTCTTTCAAGAACTAGTCACAAGACAAAACTATTCTAACAAGAAAATGCACTATAAGTCAAAGAACAAGATCTTAAAATAAAAAATTCACCTTATTTTAATATTTTGAAAACCTATGTGTCAAAAACCGGTTGCTATGGCAACATGGTTAATCAGACTGACATGTTATGGATACCAAAATGTCCCTGGGTAAATTCTAGGAAAATTCAAAAAATTTCAGCCTCATAGCTATTTCGGTGTAAGAGTTATCACAATTTTACTGGAGGGGGGGGGGGGGTTCGAAAAGCCCCCCCCCCCCCCCACCAGTCTGAATAGGGTTAATTCTCAATACAATACAATACAATACTGGTTTATTCATGACCTTTTTGAATGATAGGGCATGATATTACAAGGAGAAATTTGATGCTGATCACTCGTAGGGCTTAAAGGGTTAACTCCCAAGAGTGCCAAAAATAAAATTAAAAAACTCATGACAAATATACCGTGCACTCCTAAAACAGGCAGCATATGAAGAAAAATCCCAAATTTAATTATTTTGTAAAATATGGAAAAACAAATAGTACACATGCAAAAGTACTGGCGAAGAGGTGTCATTTGAATGGTCACACCATAGGGTTTCGTCAACAGACTCCAAAGTTAGAAGAAATGGTACCATGCAAAAGTACTGCTGAAGAGGTTTCATTTGAATGGTCACAAAACATATAGGATTTCATCAACAGACTCAAAAGTTAGAACAAATGGTACTATGCAAAAGTACTGCTGAAGAGGTTTCATTTGAATGGTCACACCATAGGATTTCATCAACAGACTCAAAAGTTAGAACAAATGGTACTATGCAATAGTACTGCTGAAGAGGTTTCATTTGAATGGTCACACCATATAGGATTTTATCAACAGACTCAAAAGTTAGAACAAATGGTACTATGCAAAAGTACTGCTGAAGAGGTTTCATTTGAATGGTCACACCATAGGATTTTATCAACAGACTCAAAAGTTAGAACAAATGGTACTATGCAAAAGTACTGCTGAAGAGGTTTCATTTGAATGGTCACACCATAGAATTTCATCAACAGACTCAAAAGTTAGAACAAATGGTACCATGCAAAAGTACTGCTGAAGAGGTTTCATTTGAATGGTCACACCATAGGAGTTCATCAACAGACTCAAAAATTAGAACAAATGGTATCATGCAAAAGTACTGCTGAAGAGGTTTCATTTGAATGGTCACACCATAGGATTTCATCAACAGACTCAAAAGTTAGAACAAATGGTATCATGCAAAAGTACTGCTGAAGAGGTTTCATTTGAATGGTCACACCATAGGATTTTGTCTACAGACTCCAAAGTATATTAATTATATACATATCTTAATAGTTGACTCTGGGAGTTGCTGTTGTCGTTAAGTTATTTAGAGATACCTTGTTGACATCAGTTGATCCTTTTGACAGATAAGACAACAAAGAGATGCCAAATTGTGTTATGAAGCAAGCAAAGCAATGATCTTGTTAGGTTAGTGTATGTTTAATGTACTTCCTAATCATAAAATAATTGAAATTCAGCCACTTTGTGGACAAACTTGCAAACTTCCCCAGATGGGACTACTGTATCAAGCATACCAGTATTAAATGATTCAAACGATAAACTTCAGCATGTTTGTATTATCCATACCAAGTGTATAACCTATATTTCATGAAAGTACACCGTTTGTAATTGAGGGGTAAAAATTAAATTGAAGAATAATAACTATTAATATTGTAAACTTGTTTTCCACTGCAGGGACGTGGGATCCATACGCCATTGGAGTCATCAGACAGTATATCAAAAGAGGTGAGGAGACACTTGTCACAAAGGGTTAAATGTCAAGACATTTTGTTCAAGTTTTTTGATTGTTCAAGTTCCTATTCCCAAGTATTATAATTATAAATTAATACCACAGCAACATTCTTTTTTCCTTTTTGTTCCAGGAAACAAGGATATTGTCTTGGAACTGTTATCAACAATGACAAAAGCAAGAGATATAGCATTTGTTGACAAGGTAGGGATCATTATCAAAATTTGTAAAAAAGCCATCACTGTTGTCCTCTTCTGTTACTTGTCAGAAAAAGTGTTTTTAAGGCTTTGTATTGCCACCTGCTCATTTCAACATAGTTTTAAATGTTTTCTTAACTT
This sequence comes from Cladopsammia gracilis, assembly GCA_022457155.1. Lineage (NCBI taxonomy): Eukaryota > Metazoa > Cnidaria > Anthozoa > Scleractinia > Dendrophylliidae > Cladopsammia > Cladopsammia gracilis. The sequence continues at coordinate 273,333 of JAJGOT010000001.1, forward strand.
TTTCAGACCACAAGTGAATTCAAGAAGTTGGTGAATTTACTCATTTTCACAATTAAGACCCAATCTCCTGAGCTTGCATTTCATGCCGCAGTGAGCCTGGGCCGACTGTGTGTGGTTGAACCTGTTTCAAAAAAGTACCTCATTTCCAGACTCCCTGGGCTGTCTCCTTGTGATAAAGGAGAGGTGAGTCCCTGTTTTAACCTTGTAAGCCCCAGAAGTGTTTAGTGCCAAATTCTCCTTGTAATATCACTGCTTAAATCAATCAGAGGAGGTATGAGAATTAAGGATTTGATCACCAAAGATGAATTTTCTTGACTTTTCAACAACTTCTCCTTTACACTGCTGTTATAACAACTGTATCTAAAGGGACAAGAAAAGAGAATTGATATTTTGATATTGTGGAGTTAGAAAGGTTAATTTCCCGGGGTTGGGGGGGGGGGGGGGGGGGGGGGTGGGTACTCCCTTATATAAGCTATATAGGTTTGTGTGGCCTTTCAAGCCATTTTGGTCTGAAACAAAATAGAGTATAGATTTTGACCATTTTGGTCTGAAATAGGGTATGATTTGTGCACTCTGGTCTGGAATTGGGTATGGTTTTTAAAAGAAGCTACCTTTTACATCCCTTGAGAAATGCGGTTTGATTAATATCTGAAATAGGGTATCGATTTAGGGTATGGTCTGAAATAGGGTATCGAATTTTTGGGTCAGGTCTAATATAGGTTAGGGAAAATCGCATATTTTGGTCTGAAATAGGGTAAGGGTTTTAAGAAGCGTGCCACACACCCCAACCCAAATTTTTGGGGGAGTACCCCCTAACCCTACCCCTCCCCCCCCCCGGGTTAATTTCCAGCTTAAAAAAGCTGGAAAAGGCATCTGCTCTTGGAGGGTGGTAAAGGGGGGTCTAGATCACGTTTCACGGAGAATAAAATGGCCATTTCACGAAAAAAAAAACATTCCTTACTTTTTGCTAATTAAATTACATCCAAAGTACAGCTTTGTTTGTTGTCTTCACCGACCGTCTACTCCTCGTTCTTCCTGATGTGAAAAGAAAGCTTTGTCCTTTGTTTTGCTGATGTTGTGTAAAATTACCTAACCTTGTAGAGTGATCTGGGGTCCAGAATGACGATCAGTCACGGTCATACATTCGACACGCAATTTACCACCGGCGTAGTTAAACGCTTACTGGTCCTTACTGGATAATTTTTTGGGAGGAAGAAAGAATCACGGTTTTCAGTATCATTTCACGAGAAAAAAAACAACAGTCATTTTGCGGTGCTCATGAAAAAAAGTCGATTCATGGTTTACAGGTTATGTAACCAAATCACGTTTCACGAGAAAAAAATAGCCATTTCACAATTCACGGGAAAAAAAAGGCCTTTCACAGCTCACGAAAAAACCCTTTACCACCCTCCTCTTGGTGGCTACTGTTTTATATTGTTATGCTGGAGCAATACAACATAAAGCAAGACACCCAACAAAGAAAGGAAGATATGGAGCAAAGCTGAACATCATACCTGAAGCATTTGAAACCCAACAATAAAATGGCTTCATTTTGTAGAAAAGAGCTTCACGTGTAAATTAACATGCATGCAAGCAAGCTGGTTTAAAAACAGGTTTATTTTAACCTCTGATGAGTTCTCATTTGCCAGTGAAAAAATCCCAAGTTTCATGTTTCAGAATTGAATTACTATCAAAATGCTTTCTCTATTTAGACATAATTTGAATGATTAACATCTTGACTGACGGACTAATACATGGACTAATTAAAGCACCATAACCTGCAACATTGACTTTCTTGCTGATTGATTGAATGACTCACTGAATTTCTTAATCTTACTGACTGACTGACTTGCTGACTGACTGACTGACTGACTGACAGACTGACCGACTGACTGACTGACTGGCTGTCTGACTGACTGACTGACTGACTGACTGGCTGTCTGACTGACTGACTGACTGACTGACTGACAGATTGACTGACGGACAGACAGACAGACAAACTGATTGACTGGCTGACTAACCCATGGATTGGTTGATTTACTTTCAGGCACTCTACGTTTTGATCAAACAAATGAACTGCAAGGACAGACTTGTTGTAGATGCTTTATTAGAACAACTAAGTACAGCTTATAACTGGAAGGTGAGAACATCTTTGTAATTTCACTCCTATACTGACATATTTTACTTGTTGTTTTAGACTGCTTACAGGTCCTGGGGCGCGCTGATCATACGCGCGCGTTAGTTGAGGTCTTGTGAGGAAGCCACTCTAGCAGTCTAATTGCATTTGATTGGTCACATTTACCTGCATTTACATTCACTAAAAAGAATGGGTTAACTTGAAAACTAATTCTCACGTTGTCTTACCGTTTTTGTCTTGTCTTACAGCTTAGAATGGAAGCAGCAGATTTGCTTATATTTATAGGTATGTACAGCTGAATAGTTCTAGAGTGAAGCAAGAGCGCGGTATAGTACAGAAATGACCTTAGGTTTTCAATATACTGAGTGTCTGTTTCTCATGAAGCGCATTTCCTTTACAATATTTTGATTACAGGAGCTAGGGACGTGTTCAAAGTTAAAAATCGTGACGAAGTGTTCGACACACTAGAAAGATTGCTTTGGGATCACGCCAATAAGGTACGCTGTGAAATGAAGTGTACTAAAAGTCAAACCCCTCTTGGTGGATACATCCATAATATGGGTAACTTTTTAAGGAACTGGTCATAACTTCTGTTCATGCCTGGGACTTAATATGAACACGACTGCCTCTTGCAATAGCCCACTACCTTTATTCTGAGACCCATGGCATCTTCCACGCACACACACACCTCAATACCCTCACCTTAGTACGATGCCTTATGGGCTTTACTGAAGTAATAAAGATGACGATGATGACCTCCTTCCATTACAATGGCATCACCTCTCATGATAGGAGACGTATGGTATTGTTGAGAACTAGTCCCGAGACTCCCTCTCGGCTATATTGCACCACATCATCTGGGAACTGTTATCAGTCATCCATCTGTGACTTGGATCGCACATGACATGGTGGAAATATAATTGTTGATCATTGCTACTTCGTCTGTTCTTGTTTCCTTCGCAACGCCGCGCTAGACTGTATCTTCTATGATCCCACCACCCTTGATATGAGACCCATATGGTATCTTCTATGATCCCACCCCCTTGATAGGAGATCCGTGGTATCTTCTATGAACCCATCTCCCTTGACAGGAGTTCTGTGGTATCTTCTTTTTTACCCCTCTCTTTGAAGTGAAAAATTATTATTATTATTATTATTATTATTATTATTATTATTATTATTATCATCATTATTATTATTATTATTATTATTATTATTATTATTATTATTATTATTATTATTATTATTATTATTATTATTATTATTATCATCTTTACCCCCCTCCTCCCCCCCCCCCCTCTCTTAACAGGAGATCCATGATATCTTCCGTCCTACTAACACTGTTTAATTTCGTTGTTACTATGGCAGGAGTTGAGAAGTAAAGTGTCTGAAGCCCTAAGTTCACTGGATTTACGACAAAGAGCTATTCAAGTTGTTCTCCGGTAAAAGCTTAGCTTTCACTATTGCCCTGAATCAATAGAAAATGGGCTCCTACCGCTCCGACCGAGTAAATTTGTATTCAATTCTGTTTGACTAATCGGCAACCAAACAAGTCATGAAAAACGGGTAACAGAGTAATTGGAAGTGGCGTTAATGCGGGCGTTAATGTTCCCTTTGAGGAAATCTAGATTCTAGTTTTGCGATGGAATATTAAATTTTCCGTTCCGTTTATATACATCCAATATCCTGGTGCAATCCAAACGATACGTACACGAAGATGGATTATTCCGATTGGTGTCGAAGATTACACGACAAACACGGATTATCAATGCCATTAAAAATTTCCCTTCTGGTTAACAATGTGCGCAATCGGGGTCACAATAGATCCCTGACCACCCCCGGTTTTTACGGCTATTTCAGGCCTGAGAATAAGTCATTTTTGTGTTTTGAAAAGCCCTTTACGACGCGACGACCAACTTGGTTTGGTTCTAAAGGGGTTCTGCTGTAATATATTGGTACAGTATCGTGTATTCTATAAAGTATCGTTTCTTCTCTCTATTAGACGGCTGGAAGATCCGGCGGAAGAAGTCCGAGCACGTGCAGTAATTTCACTGGTATGTCAGTACATGTAGTGAACTCCATTTTCGGACGGAATAAAAAGATAAATAACACCTCCCCTCCCCCCGCTGAAATGGTATCTTTGTTTATCATGCTCCTCTATAGGCTTACATGATGTAGTAACACAGGCGTTCCCATCATCCTCTTTCGTTTGTCTGACGTCATTCAACCTTTGTTGCGCGCGCTGTTGCCAGGCAACTGAACGACATCTTCAAGTATAATTATATAAAAATATATTTTTTGCTCAAATTCGCGCGGCTTAGTTCCCGAGGCACGAAAAATTTATTAACCTCGCTACGCTCGGGCCTTCGGCAATTAAGAAAACAATAGCAATTGAGTTGTAAATCGTTGTAAACCATAGATGTATTTTAGGTTTTACCCAACCTCGTTCCCAGGATCTCTCTTCTTCCCGCCCCCATCTCGCTCTTTGGGGCGGAAAGAAGAGATACCCTGGGAACGAGGTTGGGTTGGTCCCTGTGATCTTGTAATTTGTTGCATGATGCTTGATCCCAGACCCCTACCGTTAACAAGCTGAAGCGTGATTGGTTCATGCGTTTTTGTTCCCAGGCCACTCTCGGGATGAAGGGAGTGAAGGAGATGAAAGCTCTGTTGGACATACTAGAACTGGACTCCAGTGTGTACGTCCGAATACAGGTGAACTTACATGCAATGTCCCCAAGATTCCTTATAATAATTCCTGAGTTAAAGGGACATTGTCCCTCCCGGCTGATATATCGTGTTTTCATGATTATGGTCAGGAGCTTGCTTTTAGCTTGCTTTATTATCTTGAAATAAGAAGAAGCGATCGTCAAAATTGATGAACGCAATGAAATATGAACAAGAGGCTAGCTGGTAGCCTGTACTCATGCGCTTGCATAAGAACGTTTTATGGTTTATTTTAACTGGGTCACGCACCCCTTCCCTCTCAACGAATTTTGCGTGACATGTAAGTCTTGTTTTGTTTACATATTAAAATATATCATTTATTACGACTGAATTTACAACTGAACTTAAACACGTTTTATTAAGCATTTCTCTAAAATTAGCGACAACAGAAAGAAAAATTCAATCACAAATTGATATCAACATAAATTCCCATCGAAAAATGAAATTTCTTTTCCGGTGAAGTCCAAATGCCAGTGGCTTGACTCGGCTATTTGAAAACAAGAACGTGATTACGGGCACGCCGAAAATCACGAGGTCGCTGTCAACCAATCAGACCAGTGAAAGTCCTCCCGCGGGATACGGGAAACTTTAAAAAAACAAGGCAATTTGTGACTACAAAAAGCGGGACGAAAGCTAAAAATGGCAACAAGGACCTTACCGAAACCTTGACTCATGCCGCTATGCGCATGAGTAACAAAGGCACAATGACGGCTAAAATCCCCTCAAAATTCCAACAGAATCTCGACCGCCTATCACGAAATCAAATTTGCATGATGAATTGTAATCCACTTCCATGCTTCTATGCTTGCAATCCTGAGGTCAATTTAATAAAGTGCAGCTATTGTTTTCAACCTCTGAAACAATGGCTACACTTGTAAAGTACACTTGTAAAAGTTTTATTGAATTGACCCCAGCATTTCCTCTCCACATAACTGCTTCTGTTTTGCTCTATATAATATTTTTATCCAATTTACGAAGTTGTATATTTGGTGTCATTTGGCGATATAACATGGAAATTAAGTGAGCAAAATCTCGTAATTTCGGTGGGGCACCGTAAAATTGTATTACAAAATAGCGTCTTTTGCAATGGCCCTTATTGTAGATAAGTATGCCACGCCAACATATCAGCGGTTTCTCGCTTTCTTGCCTAGGTACTTGGTGTATCCCTGATCATAATGTATGGTACTTCATGTATCCCTTATTGTAATGTATTTAGATATATTGCAGTGTAATTTAGGGTCGGATTACAGTATCTGGGGTTAAAGCACTGATTTTAGTATTTAGGGTTAAGCACTGATTCCAGTATTTCCAGTGTATCGAAAGGGTTAGTTCTTATATATGGTCTGGGCTAGCAGCATGTTATCTTATATCCCTTAAAAATTACAATTTCTGGCAGCTAGTCCTCGGTGGTGTAGTGGATAGTGTGCATGGAGTAGATCATACGGCCCGGGTTCGATTCCCTATTCTGCTGTTTTTATCTTCTTTTTCTACTGAAAAAAAAAACTAAGTGTTTAAATACAAAATAATAAGGGATACAACAAGTACATACCCTTTCTTGACCCTATAGTCTCGTTTTGATGTTTACGCTCATCGTCGTCAGAGGTTCTCCTAAACATCAAAACGAGACTAGGGTCAAGAAAGCGAGAAACTGCTGATATGTTGGCGTGGCGTACTCATCTACGATAAGGGCCATTCCTTAGCAAAGACTAATTCTGTAGCTATGATGGACCCCCCCTTATTGTAGAGCGCCCGTGTCACGAGTGATGTAAAAGCGAGTCTTAAAAATGCTGTTGTTTGTTTTTCAGGTTATAAGAGCGTTCGGCAACATGGAGTGGAACGACCCAAGAATTCTTCGAAGTTTGAGGGAGCGAGAAAAAGGCGAAGGAACACTAGCAACGTGAGCGTTTATTCATCTTATTTATTGAATTCATGATAAACCAACAATAACATAGCCTGCGAAAACAGACGCCTCCTATCGCCCATCCCACCGCTATCGGCGTTTGGGTGGCGGGAGCGACGAGTGTCGGCTGCATTCGCAGATTAACGATAACAACAACAGGGTGTGTGCTTCCCTATAATAACAGTAAGTCCCAGAGATACTAGACAAAACAACCTTTCCGAGAGGAAAAGGACGTGGTCATAAAAATATGGCAATAAAGAGTGAGATTAAGGGAACTTTCGATTAAATGCGACACCAATTTTCCCGGTTCCTCGTTCTACCATTGTTTAACCTGTACTTTTTGTAATTTCCTGCCGTACCAAAATGAGTAGATGTCAATCTGAATATAACCCTATCAGGGGGGTCCAGGAGCATATTCCTGGGAATGTTTTTAAATGAATATGCGCTGAGGTGCAATCCAGTGCATTTTGAGACAATTTTGAGATGTTATACCGTGGTATTTTGTTTTATTTTTATTTTTATGTGATCACGTTCTGACAATGCCACAATTAGCTCCGCTATTTGCTAATTTGAGCAGAAGAGTTACCCGACACCTAATTGCACTAATATTTTTACATACTCATTGTAAGTGAATAACATAAAAGTCAACAACAGATCCAACCAATTATCGCAACGTATAGCAACGTAACCTTTACTGTAAACTATAACAACTGACGCAATAGATAGCACTTCCTGCTTCATGTACATTGACCTGGATTATTTTTCTGATATATTTTGTTATTTATATACTGTTATGATTATTTTTTTGGGGGGAAGCCGTATTTTTTTGCGTGGGAGGAGCTGTTTTTTTTTTTTTTTTTTTGTGGGGGGGGGGGGGGGGGGGGGGGAGAGCTGTTTTTCTTTCATGGGGGGGGGAAGCTGTTTTTTTTTCGGGGGGAGGGAAGCTTCCAGCCCTCAAACCCCCTATAGATAGACCCCTAATTAAAAAAAAAAATCAATAGGCCATTTCCGAGTTGCCTTTAGCCTCTCTATCAAAGCGAGGCTAGGTGCGAAACCTTTCATATGAAAATGAGTTTTCATTCACATGCAAATAAAACCTATCTGCATGTGAATGAAAACTCATTTTCATATGAAAGGTTTCGAACCTAGCCTCGCTTTGATAGAGAGGTTAAAGGTAACTCGGAAATGGCCTATTTATTTAAGTGTCAGAGTTCTAGCACACGAGTGCTAATAGGCCATTTGCATGATGACGTCATATGACTACAACTACCAGAATCCTTCAGTTTTTTGTTTTGTAGTGCAAATTAGGGCTATTGTTATTAAAACCGCACTGGGATTACAAAATTTAAATAAGAAAGGAAAAACGAAATGAATTCTGGTAGTTGTAGTCAAATGATGCTATAGTGCAAATGGCCAATTGTGGACACTTTCCAGATTTAATTGGAATTTGGAAATCTTGGTTTTTGTGCAGAGGGGAAAACCGGAGTACCCGGAGAAAAACCTCTCGGAGCAAAGAGAGAACCAACAACAAACTCAACCCACATCTGACGCCGGGCCGGGAATCGAACCCGGGCCACATTGGTGGGAGGCAAGTGCTCTCACCACTGCGCCACCCCTGCTTCCCTAACCCCTGCATATCATTTAATTGCGTTATTTTGTTCTCTTTCAGGGAAGCAAGGAAAACTCTCGCATATCTTGTGTGGTTAGTACTTTCTTGTATATTGACATTAGATTTAACTTGGAGCTAAAACTTCAGCCAATCTGAGCAATAATGGTTTTTTCTCGGCAGTCAAGACAGGTGCCACGAAGCTCTTTAAAACCTCTAATGTTTTTGGCCCTGGGTATGACAGGGTTGCATAGTTTCCCGCGCTTGGCACTGGTTGTGTTTTCTCGCCCTTGACACTAATTTCGTTCTTTTCTGCGCCTGGCCCCCGGTTTCATGTTTTCCCGCGCTTGTCACTGGTTGCATGTTTTCCCGCGCTTGTCACTGGTTGCATAGTTTTCAGCGCATGGCACTGGTTGCATAGTTTCCCGCGCTTGGCACTGGTTGTGTTTTCCCGCGCTGGGCACTGATTTCGTTCTTTTCTGCACCTGGCCCCCGCTTTCTTGTTTTCTCGCGCTTGGCACTAGTTACAAGTCTTCCCGCGCTTGGCACTGGTTACAAGTCTTCCCGCGCTTGGCACTGGTGACAGGTTTTTCCGCTTAACACGGGTTGCACCTTTTCCCGTGCCTTGCGTTTGGCTAGCCGTGGGGTTACATTGATTTTAGGCCCCGTCCACATTTGCGTTTTCACATCGTTTTTGACCGTCCACACTAGGGGCTGAAAAACGATGGTCCAAAGATGCGTTTTCATCACCAGGCTCTGCTCGGACGTTTTTTCTGTTCAATACGCATGCTCCAATAGCGTCAGCGATACTGCGCGTTACTACGCGTCACGTAAGCGTTTTTGGAAAGCTCCGTTTTTGCCGTCCACACTAAAACGATAGACCTGCGTTTTCAAAAGTCTCCATTCTGAAAAGCGTTTTCGAAAACCTCCGTTTTCATAGATAAACATCTCCGTTTTTAATCGTTTTAGTGTGGACGATCGGTAAAAACGGATAAAAAAGTATGCGTTTTCAAACGAAAACGCATTAGTGTGGACGGGGCCTTAGTTTAACAACATTCATAAAGGCCAGTTTACACGTGCGATTTGAAGATGCAACTTGCGCACGACAAAAATTGCACCGCAAAGTGCGACAAAAATTACACAAAAAATCGCCTGTGTAACCGGGCCTTAAGAAACGTGCTCTAAAAGGGGCAGCTACAAATATTCAGTTTGTCGACCTACATTTATATTATAAATCCTGTTTGATTTTGTTCTAGATGTCCGGGTAAATCGACGTTAGTAGATTGACCTTACGCCAGTCCCTTAAACATTCAACAATGGCCAAACACGAAGAGCACGGGGAACTTGGTTAGAACGTTGTGCTAATGTTACGTGATATTATTCACATTCACTTGTACATTAGTGTAAATCATTCCCATGTAAATACTTAGAAGTATATTTTTAGTGTAATAAATGAGAACTAATTTTTGCTGAAAATGAAGGCGTCTTTTCTGATTATCTGTAGATTTGTTCACAACCGAAGCTCAACTTCTTCCCTGTACGCCTAGTTGCTTCTTCACTTTTGATTTTTTTCATACAGCTATTTCAATAGACCAATTTCGATATATTAAAATTCATACTTGGCTCCGAGGCTTGGGGGAATAAAACAAAAGAAATGAATAATTCAATGCTGAACCTCATTGATTTCTTTTGTTTTATTCCCTCAAGCCTCGGAGCCAAGTATGAATTTAATGTATCGAAATTGGTCTATTAACGTTGTCGGATGAGACCGCAAGGTAGCATGGGATTTTTATGCATGTTGATGCTTACATTCACCAAAATTAACAATAGGGAGCGGCTTGTGCAACGACGACCGGGGGGGAGGGGGGAGGGGGGGGGGGTACTTCCTATAATGGGCTATACGGGGATGCTCCGCCCGAAAGGGGTACTTTTTTGAGGCTAGAGGTATATGAAAGGGTCGGGATTTCACGAGTTGAAGTATATGAAAGGGTAGGGATTTCACGAAGAGTAGGAAAGGAAAACGAAGCCACGCCACGCCGTTGAAGCATAAAAAAGGTAGGGAAAACTGCCATTTAAGTATTATAAATATGGCCTTTCAAAATATATCAAACAGATGCACGTAAAGGCTATATAAGAAGTACCATTTTTATTGAAAGGTATATGAAAGGGGTACCTTTTCTGTCAAAATCGTTATATGAAAGGGTAAGGGTTTGGACCTCGGGGCGGAGCATCCCCCGTACAAAACTTTGTTGAGTAACCCCCCCCCCCCCCCCCCCCCCCCCGGGAACGACGACGGCAACAGCAAGGAAACGTCACTTGAAAAAAGGATTCGTGTTACTTTAAACTACTTTGCAGTTCCATTTTGTTTAGTTTGTCTAACATGACTATATTGTCCAGGAGCTTAATTTGTAGGGACGGCTTTCAAGTTCACTAGAGACAATAAAGTTATTAACTATCTTGTGTTTATGTTCTCCACAAAACCTATAACTTGATCATTTGACGTTGTTGTTTTGCAGGAAACGGCAAAGAAATGTACCAAAATGTAAAACGCATGTGCAGAGGCATTGTTTTCGCTCACTAAACCTATGTTTTGTGCCATTCTCGCTTCCGTCGCCGTTGTGGCTGCTTAATAGGCCATTTCCGAGTTGCCTTTAGCCTCTCTATCAAAGCGAGGCTAGGTGCACAACCTTTCATATGAAAATGAGTTTTCATTCACATGCAAATAAAACTTATTTGCATGTGAATGAAAATTCATTTTCATATGAAAGGTTTCGCACCTAGCCTCGCTTTGATAGAGAGGCTAAAGGCAACTCGGAAATGGCCTATTATATGCTCCCCAATGCTTTAATCTCCCCACACTGTCAAATAAAGGAACGCTTCGAAGGCAATACGATTCGTGTCTGTTTTTGTTTCCCTCCTTTAGAACATGGATGCAAACGTCTATAGTAATGTCGCCCATTTTTCCGTCGCGCCACGCACTGACAACCTCCCGGAAACTTCCCGGAAACTTCCCGGTAACAAGAATGGCTATTTACAACTACCCACACTACCTTGCAGTCTTGGCTTGAAGGCTATGAGCTTTCATCCGACAACGTCAAAAGCCCATTTCCGAGTTGCTTTCAGACTCTTTTCAAAGCGAGGCTTAAGCCTGGTTTCCATATAATAGCAAAGATCGCAGCGATCGCAGAAAAAAGTGTTGTGCAACCCTTGCGATCATATGGAAACCAAAACATTGCGATCCTTGCGATCACGATCGCAGAGAGAAAAAAATTTCTATCTCTGCGATCATTGCGATCGAGAGGTTTTTATACGGAAACCACTCTTGCGATCCTTGCGATCCAAAATGTCCCAAAAAGCATTGCACCTCAAAGCCTTGTATCCCATAATGCACTTGAAGTTTATCGGATCCAGCTCTACTCGACGTTTCCTTGCGATCGCTGTGATCATATGGAAACCTGAGTTCTCAGCGATCGTAAGGATCGCAAGAATCGCAGCGATCGTTACGTTGCGATTATATGGAAACCATGCTTTACGATCGACGATCGCTGCGATTCTTGCGATCGCTGAGACCTCAGGTTTCCATATGATCGCAGCGATCGCAAGGAAACGTCGAGTAGGCCTGGATCCGATAAACTTTAAGTGCATTATGGGATGCAAGGCTTTGGGGTGCAATGCTTTCTGGGACATTTTGGATCGCAAGGATCGCAAGAGTGGTTTCCATATAAAAACCTCTCGATCGCAAGGGTCGCAGAGATAGAACTTTTTCTATCTCTGCCCGGAATCTCGTTTGATGGGCGTGGCTCAACTGGATTTTTACCCCTAAGAGGTACCAATTATAAAACAACACATGTCATATTCTGTCATATTTTTCAGCTTTATACCCTAAAAGGTACCGTGATAATTCTTACTGTTGTCATTTTACATTTAAGTACCCTAATTGGTACCAATCTGCAAATTTTGAACCCCAAAAGGTACGACGAGCACCCCCGTCATTTTTATATGGGAGTCCCCTCGGGCAGATCGCCCGTTCGATTGACTGAAAAGGGACAGAACATCAAGAAATAGATGCCAAAACAAAACATCATTTTTTTTTTTGCCAATAGCCCTTTTAAAAAACAGCGTCACGATTTCAAATATCTAAAAATGAACTAAAAAACAGGATCTGTAAATAGATTCCCCATACTAAATTTACCAAAATTGTGAAGTTTCGTATAGAGATCTGTTTCAAATTAAACTTCAGGAAATAAAAGTCAAAAATTGCGATGTTAACAAAGAAATGAATGTCAGGCGGGCACACACATTCACACGCACTGCCCGCTTGCTATAAATTGTATTCGTTCGGAGTAGCAAACCTTAAGTAAAAGCGACTTTTTTTTTTTTGCTCTTTATGATTTTCTATGATAAAATCAATACGACCGAATGAAGTTCGCATTGATCAGCAGCAGAGGGCTGACATTTTTCTACGTAATCGCATTTACCGGGCTAGCTCGGCTAACCGCGACAGCAAAAAAAGATTACCTGTACCTCAGAGCAAACCTGCCCACCTGTATATTGTCATTTTTCTTTCTAAATGAGGTACACAAGACTGTGTAATTCTAAAAGCACGAAGAAAATGAGCTTAAATGCTGAAATGCCGTTTTCAAAACAACAACTTTCAGCCAAAAAACGTTGATGCTAAATTTAGCTCTGGCCAGGGCCTCGCCTCATGTAAAACGGGCTGAAAGTCATTTCGGCAAACTGAGCCAAAAGGTTTATTATACTCGAAATCATGCCGGCCGATTTGCATTCCAAGCAATCTCACTTTGAAGACTACGAACTCGGACAAACTTGAGTGAACGAGAAATTATTTCGTTTAGTACTCGGGAAAAAATTAACCTAATTTCAAATTGAACATGTGAGGACTTTGATTCTGTAAATCCAGTTCAAGTTCAAAGGAAAATTCGTCTTCCACCCCTGTTGGCATCAGGCAGGCACAAAACAAGTGAAAGAAAGAGAAGCGAAACAGAAAGGGTTCAGCGATCACTTGCCACAGTTTCAATTTGTATAACTTTATTTGTAACATCTATAAAAACTATAGAAATTTTCACGTTTACGATAACAAGAAAAGAGGTATTCTTGTCTTCCTAAAGTCAGTTCATTTTGTTATAAAAATTGTGTTCACATAAGTGAATGAGGTTTATTTTAGAAGCACTTGCGATGAACAATGGAAGGACCAGATTCGTCGTATTCCTGCTTGGAGATCCACATCTGTTGGAAGGTGGACAGCGAGGCCAAGATCGATCCTCCGATCCATACAGAGTATTTACGCTCGGGAGGAGCAATGATCTTGATCTTCATTGTGGGTGGAGCCAGAGCAGTGATTTCTTTCTGCATTCTGTCAGCGATTCCTGGGAACATGGTGGAGCCACCAGACAACACTGTGTTGGCGTACAGATCCTTACGGATGTCCACATCGCATTTCATGATCGAGTTGTATGTGGTCTCGTGGATGCCAGCGGATTCCATTCCAAGGAAGGCAGGCTGAAACTCGGCCTCGGGACATCTGAATCTCTCGTTACCGATGGTAATGACCTGTCCATCAGGAAGCTCGTAGCTCTTCTCCAAGCTGGAGCTTGATGCAGCAGTTTGCATTTCTTGTTCGAAGTCCAGCGCAACATAACACAGCTTCTCCTTGATGTCACGCACGATCTCACGCTCTGCGGTGGTGGTGAAAGAGTAGCCTCTCTCGGTCAGAATCTTCATGAGGTAGTCGGTCAAGTCTCTGCCGGCCAAGTCAAGACGAAGGATGGCATGGGGAAGAGCATATCCCTCGTAGATGGGAACTGTGTGTGTCACACCGTCACCGCTGTCCATAACGATACCAGTTGTACGACCAGAAGCGTAGAGAGACAACACAGCCTGGATAGCGACATACATGGCTGGTGCATTGAAGGTCTCGAACATGATCTGTTGACAATAAGAAGCGCGGTTATTTTCACCTAAATGCTCTATTAACAGTCTATGAACACGCGTGATTCGCGCATCACGCCTTCCTCTCGTTGTGTCCAGATTCCCGCAAAACCAACTGTCTTTTATCCTCACTGTGCGATGAAGTTTAACACTATATTTTCTCTTTCATCCGCAGAGGCTCCTATCAGTAAAGAACAGTAAAAGAGAAAATGGGAGCGCTGTAAACGGGAGCGCGGGAAACGATGGGAAGAACGAAAGAGCGTTCCCCGCGCGCTTTCCTTTTTACCATTACCTTGCCTCCGCGCGTTTTTTTTTGCCGAGCTTGGAGCGTGACTAGGTGGCCTCTGCGGAGGAGAGAGCTATATTTTTGTTTCCAAGCTGTTATCATAAAAATACGATTTCACGGTATTTCGTGACGTTAGAACGTGCTGACAAGCGAAGAATGGTTTATTTTCCAGGAGACTCATTACCTTACAAAGTTTTTGCCAAAAGAAAACTTCTAAGAATAGAGGATGAGGTGCTTCTATTTCGTTACGGTGGTCTATGCAAATACAGTTACTTGTTTAAGAATAGAGGGCCTCTATTTTGAAAGTGGGACAAACATGTTGCAAAATACAGTGTTTGTATGGAAATTCGGGAGTCTTCGGCAAACTTTGGAAAAAATTCGAAATTGATCACAAACGTTCAAATAGCATTGTAACAATATCCGTATATTTTTGGAAATCTTTGGAAGACCTGCAGTGAAACCAGTTATAAAGGCATGGGATGATAAGATAGTTATGCAATGCTTTCCTGTGCTATACCATGAAATATATCCGACTCATGACCTGATTTTTCGCTGGGAGCGATGGGAGGCGCTTGAATTCGCAGGCTAGCAGAATGTGAATTAAATTTGCCCGAAATATTAAACATCGGTTTCTCATATAAACACAGTATTTTGTAGCTTCTATGGCAAAACGCGGCTGTTGATTTAAAGTACCCCCCGCTGGTCATAGACCCATCGCTTCGATCTGACCTGCAATTCTGACCAATCATAGCGTAGCGTGACCATATTTGGAAAAAAGATCGTGCCCGTTGATTTTTGTACCTTCTATCGATTGTTTTCGTTGTATTTTCTACCTTCTTGTATCTTCTACAGCGATACGCGGCGGTTGTTTTAACCCCCGGGTTTTAACCCATTAAGCCCTAACAGTGATCAGCATCAAATTTCTCCTTGTAATACCAATGCCTAATCAATCAAAAAGGTTGTAAGAATTAAGGACATGATCACACAAGATGAATTCTCTTGATATCTGAACAATTTCTCCCCACTACTTCTATAGGAAATGTAGAGGGACAAGAAATGAGAATTTAAATTTTGATATTGGGGCTTAAAGGGTTATAATTAAAGTACCCTACAGGCTACAGACCCATCGCTTCGATCTGATCTGAAATTCTGATCAATCATAGCGCAGCATAACTATATTTGGAAATAGATCGTTCTCATTGTATTTAAGAAGGCAACATTTGCATTTTAACATCAACTTTCAAAACGAAAACAAACTATTGTGCTACTTCTCATTGTATTTAAGAAGGCAACATTTGCATCAGTTTAACATCAACTTTCAAAACGAAAACAAACTATTGTGCTACTTCTAAAACTGAAATTAAACATCGTTGGCCTATCCTTGCTGTATAGGCTGGTTTGTTCCGGCGAAGACGCTCCAGACGTGGAGCTAATTCTTTGCTACCGAAGCACATCGAAAAATGCTTTCATTGTTAATCGAGATGGGGAAGACAGTTTATCATAGACTAGTCGCGCTTGTCAAGTCTCGAAGATCTAGAATCTCGTCTGTTCCCTTTTTTTCTCGAGTGATAAAAGACTCATATAAATACAAAGAGAGCAATCTTGAAACAGTTCGATTAAAGTAAAATTTATACCTGTGTCATCTTCTCCCTGTTGGCTTTTGGGTTGAGAGGAGCTTCTGTCAGCAAAACAGGGTGTTCCTCGGGCGCTACACGCAACTCGTTGTAGAAGGTGTGATGCCAGATCTGAAATTTAAGGAAATTTCCTATCAATAAATTTTTCGATTCGATATTTACGCCCCTTAAGTTGATTTACCTTTTCCATGTCGTCCCAGTTTGTTACGATGCCGTGTTCGATGGGATATTTCAGAGTCAGAATACCTCTCTTGCTCTGAGCTTCGTCGCCGACGTACGAGTCTTTCTGACCCATACCAACCATCACACCCTGATGCCTTGGGCGGCCAACGATGGATGGAAATACTGCACGAGGAGCATCGTCTCCGGCGAAACCGGCCTTGCACATACCGGAGCCATTATCAACAACCAAAGCAGCAACGTCGTCATCGG